>PNEQ01012135.1:10620-83455 GCA_003012365.1 Medauroidea extradentata | reverse complement strand
CACAGGTACAGTAAACGTTCGTACAGAACCAAACCAATTGTATTTTTACTTGCTGTGTCTGAAGCCACGTTACTGGACAATGTGTTCCTCGTCTCTTCACCGCTTCTGGTTGGTCGGTATACCTACACCTGCCAGTCTAATGGCTAAACTGACATTCAGCGTTGTGTATATTCATTGGTCTGTACCGCTTCCCTTGGGACACAAATGCTTAACCAAAACTTTTGCATCTATGAAATGCTATTAGCAGTTTTTACCGAAATGAATTTCGAGGTTACATCACATATATTTCTCAATATCAAACACACTTACATTGCACAATTTGGCACCTTTAATGCTATCACTTATTTTCTCTTTCCTTTACACTAAAAAAATTGTATTGAGCCAAAATATTTGTCTTTCCGTAAACAGAAATCACTCCTATGACAAACGTTAAAAGCGTAACTTATTTTAAGTTAGTATGCATTTTTATTACGCTACGTAGCTATATACCTCTACGGAAGGAATTTTGGTTGTTGCACGATAATGCACTGGCGTAACTACACAAATCGAATAAAACTCATACAATTATGTAGTCAAACGTTATACCTGGTTGAATCAAACAACTTTTGTACAATGGTGCAATTAACTGGTATCACTGCACCAATATGAATGAAACAAAGTATAAATACTGATCCTTTACACATAAGTACTATGCAGATATGAATAACATTACTGTAGGATTAAACATGTAGCCTACTCACCTTAAATGATAATAAATCCTTTGGTTTTTATTACAAGGTTAATTATTTTCTCGTTACCACTTTTTGCATTCATACAAACAGGTAAAAGAGCGTATAACTAATTGTTCTCATTTTTATTCTTAACTTAAAGATGCTAACGTGGTAACTATGATAGTAAATTTGCACATTTATATCATACAATTATTAAACTATCACATCGAAAACCCACACAGTACGCACACGCACGCGAACACAAACACACACCTACAACCTTACCCCACCCCTCCCCCCTCGCACAGCGAATATACCTTAGGGACCACAATAACCAATTTTCAGGAATCGCTCCTTATATAGATAAATCCTCCTTATTCTTGTGTTCGTATAACATCGCAATATCACACCAAATCTAGCGAGTCATAATTTTTTACTCAAATCCGTGGATGGCTATTTTAAAGCACATAATTGCAATATTTTTAACCAGATACACTGATACACATATTATTTAAATCAACATTTGAATGCGTTGTATTGCGCGGAATGTATCCAAACAAAAAAGTTGAAAAACATACTTTTCTAAGGTTTTATAACCGAATTACCAGTGAGATGTCATCGTGAGCGGTTGATAATCCACACATTATTCTGCCCTGAATATGATAAGCTCTGAAAGGCAGTGAGAATGGTTGACAGCGCATATAGCAGTCACTCTCTAGCGCATAAGGGAAAACAGGCATATAACATAGTATACTTACTATTCTCTGCAGATATGAGAAGTTGCGGGGCAATTTATTTATTTTATTGGAATATTACTAAACTAACAAAACCATATTTCTATTCAGCGCACACATTTTTGTAAGTTAAGGTTAACCTAAACTTACTACAACCTACGTAAAAGAACTTAAATAACTTAACCTAACCGGAATGCCATAGTAGTAGGGGGCCGACTCTAACCAAGAGGTGGCTTAGCAAAGGGTCTCAGTCGGGGGACCAGTATGGTGGGTGATATCTCTAGATGGGTGGCCTCAAACTCTCTCTCTAACCTCTGCTACTCTTTTGGAAGGTGGTCGGTGGCGACGTGCAGTGCTCCGTCAGAGGGTTTGGCAGTCCCAACTGTTAGCTAAAGTCCACTACATGGTATAGCGCGATATCTACCCACACCCACGAGGGCCAGGCGCAGGGATAGCCTTATGGAGGTATTTTCCTAGATTTATTGATTTTATGTTTTCTCACTTATGACTAACATTTATGACTTAATTTTGAAATTCAGGGCCATTAGTGACATGAAGCATTTCTTATCATGTTTACTATGTTTAAGTTAGCCGGCAGTAGTCACACAATGTGACGCACAAATCCGAAAATGCCACAAGACGTCATCTCCTGACTATTCTTACCTCCATAGAAAATATGATATTTGCTCTGTGAAGTTGCAGACGCTTTGCTAGCTCTACGTTAGACTGCTGCTTTCATAAACTATGTATAATTTCTTTATGTTCCAAAGATAATGTATAACAACGGACTAGCCGGTAGAAATTTAACAGACAGCCGCGAACAAACTGCCCGGGTCACGGTCTAATGTCCAGTTGTATCAACTTTCAACTAACAGACTATTAACTAACATCGTGTTAACTTATTCTCTTCTTAAGTGCCCAGTTGTGTTGTATCAGTCGTTTTAATTCCCTTGTTAGTTACCAGGTTGTTAAGAGTTTTTGTGGTGTTTTATGTGTATACTATTTCGCCAATATACACATAAAACACCACAAAAACTCTTAACAACCTGGTAACTAACAAGGGAATTAAAACGACTGATACAACACAACTGGGCACTTAAGAAGAGAATAAGTTAACACGATGTTAGTTAATAGTCTGTTAGTTGAAAGTTGATATCCTATAATTGTATATATTTGCCTATGTTTGTACATATTATTTTCGTATTATTTACACAGTATGTACGAATAATGAGGACTTTTATAAGTGACATGTGAAACAATAATGATATTGTGTAACATGTTAATTCTGCATTAGCAATATTGAATATTTCACTTAAGTTAATACAAACAAGTGCCAAGTATACTACTCTTAATATTAACATTACCGACCAAATATGTCATGAAATTATAAAATTAAGAGTTAGAATTAATCGTGTGCATAGTTAAAATAAATTTTGTTAGAATTATCTTTATTTCATAACATTTGAGGGCTTAAATTTTAGTTTATAGTCTTTTGTGGTACTGTTTCACTTTAAAATATTTTCACAAGTGTTTGTAATCTACACAAATCAAATCTATCTCATTAAACACATTACAAAGCAAGTGAAATTTATGGTACAGTCCATATACGAATGGCGTGAAACATGTTAGCACTGAATTTCTGAGAAATAGTTCAGGTCGTATCACGGTTTGATTCACGACTCGCTGAATGACGAAAGCCACTTGCAGGCTCATTTGAGGAAATGCACTGTCGCACAAGTTATGAAACTTGCGTGGAATTAAAAATGAACAACTCAAATCAAAACCAGTACAAATTTAACATTTAGGCAGTAAGTTTCTGGTGTGTGGCATTAACTTCGTGAAAACAAAGCTATTTCACTTGCATTAAAAAATTCTACTTCCAGTGAACAAAGCACGTAACTGTTCACGAACCTCACCAATAAACGAAAATGAACGAAGTATCCACCACGCTGAATCATAAAACCCCGACATTAATTAACTTCTGTTTTCCTCACACTTCAGAAACCAACTACAACATGATTGTAACGAAAATTTGTTTATAAATTTCCTATGTAGCTTTCAATATGGAACTTCACACTTCTCACATCCTTGTACATGCTTGGGAAGGCTACACAATATAAGGTAACAAAAAAGTTTCAAAACATTACTTTAGGTGCGAGACATTTTTATTGCAAATCGCAATCAATACCGTTCTAAATATAGATGATGCTGAACAAATTGGGAAAAATCATTGGAAATATAAAGATTTATAATAATCAGTTTCTGTACTATATGCGAATTTGCTTGGTTATAGACACGTTTTTCGAAACACAGAATCGCCTTTTGTTTTCTTACACACTCACACAGTTATAGTTTCATGCTACAATATCTCAAATTAATATGACTTTTCACAAAGTATTATATTTGTATTAACTTAAACGAGTCAGAGAATTTTCGAAACTACCATCGCCATCTTATAAATCGCCTCGCGCTCGCTGCTATTCTCCTGTTTAGTATTTATCCGCCTCTCCCACGGCAGGTTAGCTAGCCAGAGAGTAAACTCTCTGGCAAGCAATAACATAAGTTCATACAACGCATTTACAGTCTAACAGGAGAATGGCATTTATTCCAAGTACTAACCAGTTTTGATACAACTGGCCCTAAGAAGAATGTCTTCTTGACACTCGCCTATCTATCAACGTTCTCGAGTTGTCACCTTTATTGAACCCTATAGTTCACTAAGTGGAATCAATCGATTTAATTACAGTTGTGCTGTTGTTTTCGTATTTCGTCCGGAGTCTGCAAATAGGTAGGATATCTCAGCTGTTCATGTGTGGAGTTGTTAGAAATATTGGGGCATCTGTACTGCTTGGTGAATTTTGCGTTATTAAAAAAGTAAACAGTTGTGTTGTATTGTTTCAAAAACATATGAATATTAATATAATGTACTAACGTGTGCTACAAAAATACATACAGTAGATGCATGGTGTTGGTTACAAATGTTTACTGCAATTGCTTTAATTAGGTAAACATGGATTAGTATTGATTTAGAGTAGTTGATTAAATAACGCTGAAACCGTATTTTCAATTAATAATTTTTTTATCAGGAGTATCATTAGGATTTAGTTTTTCGTGTAAAACAATTTACGGTACCTCGTCAGTAACCACGTAGGTATGGTGCATATGTTGTGTAGGTTTTAAGATATAAATATTTAAGAAACATTGAAATTTCCGTTAAATATTGAAATACGTAACTACAAATAGTTATTTTTTTTCCAAATAGCACCAAAATCAGGGATGAGGATTAAAAATGTTATTCTTATGCAAAGCAATGCAAATTTATGTTATTATAACAATCCTTTCCGTATATTTACAGAAATATTTCAACCACCAGATAATTTCTAAAGATGCTAAAATAAAGAGGAAAAAAGACAAAATATTACGTTTAGAAATAAAAATGGTAACTAAGCTCGTCACATTTACTACGATTTATTCCTCACAAATATACTCTTTGTGTTAGTTACATTCCGACGTAGCATATTGTTGCATGCTGTAACTCTGAGGGCGGGCTGGCTGGGGCCTGTGTAGAAACACCTTGAGGGCTGGCCCATGTCTCATAAGCCGGGCTGTATCATAGTGGGGATCCCGACGAGATACATCATAGGGATCGGCGTACGAGACTCAAGTCACGTACGAAGCATGATGAAATGTCTATTTTTAGACCCCTGTAATGCGGTGAATCGCTGGAGTTTGGCCAGAGTATAAAAGCGCTAAATCAACAGATTTGGGGAGCGTTCGATATTATTCGTGCTAGAGAATGGTGTTATGCTTGTGAAGAGAGACTGGTAAAGACATCTTGGTGACGTCAGAGTCTACTGTGAGGCTGCAGGCACATACCTTCAGAACAGTATTGAGCGGAACGAGAGGACTGCTGCTGTGGGTCGACGGACAACAAGAACGTGCGCGACGGGAGTCGGACCGAAGACCTCAAGAGTGAAGACGGGGTGCTGCGCAGCACATAGCGAGCCGTTACCACTTCGGACTGATAAGTTTGTACATTGTCACTATTTGAGAGACTGTTGATTGGATATATGACTGAACTTTTATTGTGATTTGTAGTCTTTGATTAATGGTAAATATTCGTGTGCTTTGATTGTCAAAGTTAATTGACATTTATGTGACACAGTAGTAATTGTGTGCAAATTTAAGGGTATTGTGAAAGTTATAGTTGATTGCTGTTTTGTGTATTTTGTAATATTTGTGAGCTAGTAAATCAATAACTTAATTCAACTCTATTATTTCAAATTATAAGACCTTTATCCCAAAGAGCTCAGAGAATTGCCCATACATAAATTTTTTGCTAAACTTGTAACAATATTTATCACGCACCAAAATCATACAATTTTGCGACGTTCACAAATAATTTTACACGAGTTTATAACGTAAAACGTTCAAATTTCCACATATCTGCCATGCATAAACCGTACTACTGCAGCGATTTCACGAAATAATGGGTTCAATACGGGCACCAACTATTTGAGTGAATTTTTAGACCCCTTCTTTTAAGGCTACATTCGGGCCATTAATTGTAAACGTATAAATTTATTTGGTCGTGGTAAATGTCAGACATGGATGGAGTAAAAATAAATACATAGTGCTGATCGGGCTGCGCAGTAGCATAATTCTTATGTAAACACGTGTTTACTGTTCCTACGATCACGTGACCTGTGACGTATACAATATGGACGACGCGTTTATATTACTACATCCGATGTTTGTGCTTGTTTGTATATTATTACTGTTTTATGCGGAACTTTTCGAATACCTAAACCAAAAATGGCTACATCTAAGTGTTTAACTATCAAATTATTATCCGCCATTGTTACCAACAGAAATAATTTTGACATGCAAAGACGCAACCTACTGATTTTCTTCAGCAGTTGGCCAAAATATTCTACTCTTAAACTGTTATCATTTCTTCCATGGCAAGCTAGCAGTTATATGTTACAAACGTGGCCATAGAGGAACAGGTCTGGACACTTGGGGCTTATTCATAGTCGTTTTTGACCCGGACCACGGCCGTAGAAGAACAGGGGGTCGATTCTAAGTTTGTCGAGGTTCAGTTCCCAATCGTGAAAAAACGATTCTTGGACATTTTCAGGTTTTAGTTATTCTACGTTACATGTAGTGTCTCGGTTACTCTCGATTCTCGTTTCATCCCGATCGGGAGTTCTCGAGTGCTATGTGCTGTCGAGAGCTGTTTCACGATCGGGATGTCTAGTTAACAAACACGGCGGACGAAAATGCGAAGGTTACGTTTATTATAGATCGGCACAGTATTTATAAATCTCCGCACTCTAAACGTCTTGCTTGATGTAATAACATTAGTGTTTTGTTACAGCCATATTTTGAAATGCGGCAAAGAGTTATTAACTCAGTATCTTACTTATTATAAACCACATTACGGACGCGGAAGGTGGCTTGATGGGTGTAAATATTATTTGCACAATATGATTCACATCCACACTAATTAAACCTAATTAAACACTTACATAATGCATACACAAATTTAAAAAAATTAACATAAATACTCTGTTACGTTTGTTAAATATAACTATTTTTGTATTTTAGTTCTCAAATAACATGTACACTTTTAGGTGTGTGGTTAGCATTTTGACTTCGTAACCCAGAGGTGGTTACATCTTGGTTCAAATCTTCTCAGAGTAAGTAAATTTTTTTTTTATTTAGCTTATTATGGTTGAATACATTTTAATATTCCAAAGCAATAAGCGAATTGTTTTTGACGTGACAACGTCTTATAATTCGATAGAGGCGGCTGCACGCACGAAAAAACATGACTCATGCGGCGTTACCTCGCTCTGAGGCGTTCCATGTAAGGCTTGAAGTGCAAGCGAGAGCGCGGAACGAGCGACAAAGAAGTACAATCGGCCTTTGCGTTCGGCAGCGTTCGACAACCGTCTCTCTCCTACTTGAGTGAGCGATGCGTCTGCGTGGACAGCTGCTATACTATAGTACATTTACATGTTTTGATCGAGTATCAAGTGCAGACGTTGTCACGTTCAACTATCGTCAGTAAACCGACTTTACAGACAACCAATTTTTAAGTTGTATTTTTATGTCACAAGAGCAAATTACGACACGCACATTTTAACTTAAGTTTCGCAATATTTTACCGATGTATGCAATGAATTTTACTTTATCTTAACTAATATTTGAAGTGCTAAAACTGTGCAAACTGTTAAGTATTTTCCGTAATCCAAGTCCCACGTTAGGTAGTAGATAATTATGAGTTCACACATTTCCAAGTGATAAGTGGCCAAGTGGTGCCGACCCCCCGTGGCTCAGTTGGTTGAGCGACCGACTTGGATACAAGGGGTTCTGGGTTCGATTCCCAGGTCTGGCTGGGTGTAAAATTTGTGTTTGTCCGTTAGCGTCTTTTAAATTGTCAGAGTCACAAAATACTGTCACAACGGGTGAATTGTCACATACTAAAGCTGTAAAGGGGGTTGGATGTTTAAAAAAATTTGTTGAGCGGCCGGCTTTGGTGCAGGGGGTTCTGGGTTCGATTCCCAGGTCTGGCTGGGTGTAAATTTTTGTTTGCCCATTGGGTCTCAATAATTGTCACTATACAATTTGTCTCACGAAACGTACTGGAGTCACTCAAATTAAGTCACATTAAAGGGGGGAATGTTTGGTGTAGTGATTGATGATGCGGAAGCTTCCGCAACGCCACTGCATCAAACATTTTTGTTTAAAAAAAAAAGTTGTTAGAGGTGTTTGGATGTTACTTCCCGAAATACACACTTTTGAAATTCGATTCGTCCCAAAAACCCGATATATTTTAATATATATTATAATATGTACGCTATACTCTACTGTTGACAAGTCGTAAGTAAATTAACTTTCAAAATGTATTTCTATGATTATTTAAAATTATTTTACATTACTGTCATGTAAGTGTAACAATAAAATATTTCGCCAGTGGTTATACAGACTTTTTGTTCTTGCATTGTATATTTGAGCACTGACTATTAATTAAGACATGCATATACATATTTGGCTTACTAAATTTTCTAGGAAATGTTGTTATTTAATATTGTTCGGCGACTTTCTAGCAGACATTAATGTGACAAGTTGTGTTGAAACGAAACATAGTGCCAACACACTGCACACGAAATATCCAGTGCAGATAGTTTCGAAAAATATGCTTTATTTTACTTAATAAGAATCGCAACATCAGCGAGTTACATTATTACCGACTAATATATTAAATTATTTAACTTATAAGAGTAATATTTAGACCAACAGTGATTTTTCATGTAATTTTTTCGTAAAAATTTCAAGTATTAATTTTCGTCCAGTTGGTTGTTAACTGTAAGTTAAGATGGTTGAGAAAAATGCTAGAGGGGGAAGTCGATAACCCGAACTTTGCCGGAGTAAGGAGGTGACGAACCGACAGTGCACTTAGAATAGCCTATTTCGAGTTATTTCTTTCCCGATCGGCTGGAGTGCTCTCTCTCGGAATCGAGATCGAAAGGTAACGATAGACAACCCAAAGAAACTTAGAATAGACCCCAGGTCTGGATACTCGCCTGAAAACTTGACCCCCTTGTTGTTTGGCTTGAGTTCATCAAGTTACCGATATTGCTATATTTTTTTGGCGCTGTAATCCGGGCGGTCGAGCTCAAACTCCACCCTCTTCCCTCCCACTAAGAACAATTTTTCAAAACGTATTTTTATCAATTTATGAAATACTTTCTTCGCTCACAATTTTAAATCATGGCTCCAGAAATCTTTATTTACTTTATAATGTTAACAATGGGAAAAAGTGAGTGAAGCTTGAGTTCGACCACCCAGATAACAGCGCCAAAAAGTACAACATCCTTGGTAACTTGACGAACTACAGCCAAACAACAAAGGGGTCAAGCAAAATACATTGGTAGCTAGGCGAGTGTCCAGACCTGTTCTTCTACGACCGTGACCCGGACTAGTGTGGGATTATCGTCGGACTATTTTTGTCTTAATCGTATACACGGACTACCGCTAGTCCGAGGATCATGGTGTGTTAGTCCGGTCTAACTTTTAGTCTAGACTACGGTCGTAGAAAAACAGATCTGGACACTTGCCTACCTACCAATGCATTTTGCTTGACCCCTTTGTTGTTTGGCTGTAGTTCGTCAAGTTACCAAGGATGTTGTACTTTTTGGAGCTGTAATCCGGGCGGTCGCACTCAAACTCCGCCCAGTTTTTTCCATTCTTAACATTATAAAGTAAATTAATATTGCAAGAGCCATGATTTAAAATTGTGAGAGAAGTAAGTATTTCATAAATAAACAAAAAGTTTTGATAATTTTTTTATATTAGTGGGAGGGAAGTGGGCGGAGTTTGAGATCGACCGCCCGGATTGCAGCTCCAAAAATGTACACTGTAAAAAAAAACTTCCTGAAATGTTTAGGAAGTTATTATCCCACACGCAGTATGGGACAGTTACCATACTTCCGTCTTGTAAATATGCAAACCTTTACACTTGTTACAATACAAGTCTGGTAACTTCAGTATACATTTGACTATTTTATAAAAAGATTTAGGATTGCTACCATGGATGTCTGGGAAACTATTCCACCATACCTACTTTCTTAACGCTCCTATACGCACGTCTGGTAAATTTACAAACTATTTTTTAGAGTGTATAGCAATATCGATAAATATGTGAACAGCAGCCAAACAACAAGGGGGTCAAGTTTACAGGCGAGTGTCCAGACCTGTTCTTCTACGGCCGTGGTCTAGACCAAGGGTAGGATTAACGATGGGCTAAGTCGAAAATAAACATGGGGGACCATTAAATGATAAGACGACGTCTGTGTTATACAAGCTGCTTATGGAATATAATGGATATTTTGCGCTAAAAAATCTAATTGTAAGCCTACATTAATGATTTATTTAGTCATAAGTACAAATTACTTAATTTAAAACGGTTAAATTCAAACGTAGTGAGTAAAATACTCGTATTGCGTGTTTATTGTACTGTGTTTTAAACCGTAAATATTCGATTTGTGTAAAAGACGTTGCAATGCTGCGTGCATTCCGAGATTTTTAAATAAGTAAATTAATATATATTTACCCAATCGTAAACGTAAGTGTCGTGGTAGCTCAGTGGTATACGTCTTTTAATTTCTGACATGTTATTGTTGACAACGGTTCATATTGCATGAATTGTTGTGTGATTAGAGTTTTGCGACGCACTGGTCTCTCCCTCTTTGTCGGTACTACCAATTTATTGTGTGCCTATTTCACAGCAGTTCCCATTTCTGACCTTTAGGAGATGTTGAATCTGTGTGCGATATACCAGTTCTGTAACAGTTCTGCAGTGATTATGTTTTTTTTTTTATTTGTTATGTTCGGTGACGTAAAGGACGTAACCGAAACAATATCTCGGGGGAAACGTAATCGAAATTCAAATTATTTTCACTAGCGAATTCTTGCCTGAGTGTTAAAATGTGATGTGCGCATGCGCGAATCATCTGGCAACAGTGTACAAGGCTGGTCCCGCGACTATTTCTAGTCCGGTGTTAGTTAGCGTTTATGAATAAGGTAACACTTGGTCCGGACTAAGTCAGGACCAACCCTGGACTAACTGGCACAAGATGGTCTCAGGATCACCTCGGAACTATCTCTGGACTATGAATAAGGCCCTTGAGAGTTTAAAATGGACGTCATAGTGTGACGTCACACGACGATGCTGGTTCCAAACAGATATATTCTCGGCACACGCTAAACAATGATAAATTTTATATCCCTATGAAAGTTTGGTTAGATTATATTGTTTTTCGAAAGAAATAAAATCATAGAAGTTATGAACGTAGCCTAACAGATAAAATTGCAGTATACTCGGAGTTGTTTATGTGTACGTAGTGACGAGGTTACTTAACTCAAAGCTGAACTTGTATGTTCGTTGTCGTTAGAATATTACAATTTATTTTGCAATTCAAAGATGTGCAATACAAACGCCGTGGCGTTGTAATTTATGCTTTATATGTTGTACGGTTAGCGTTGAACTATGTAATTTGACGTAGTATTTTAAGTAATACAAGATCCTTGAATTACTGTCTAATAAATTAATTTCATTGTATTTTAATTATAAATCATTGAATAGCAACTAATTTAATTTTGTATCGATAGCACAGAATAACTTGGCACACACGTACTAAAAAATTATATATATATATATATATATATATATATATATATATACGTGTGTGTGTATTTCCGTTCACCTACCAAACGTTTAACAACACAGTTAAAAATATCACCGAGACTGTAAAATCGTAAGCCCGGTAAACACTGACCACAATTCAGCCCCGAATTATGTACCTAAATCAGTACGAGTAACACTGCGACAGTGTCTACCGCAACAACGCTGGTTTCAGACAGAATTCCGTACTTAATTCCAATCATAGAGCCGGTCCAATTTTTCTTCACAGCGTATTTTCATGCTCTTGCGGAATGTACAGTTTCAGTAACCGCGCATACGACATATGGAGTAGGGTTACCAATATGCTTTGAACATAGACGTAACGTGACTCTAAATATTTGGGAGGGCACATTACCTAGGAATTTTAGTAAAACGACAAATAAAAAATGTAAATTTACAATATCTTCCTGAAAATGTATAACTACGGCAATAATTCCATACAAATATTGGCTAGAAACTAAATTAACCTTCTGCTAAAAATATTTTAAAAATAATTATATTACATGCATTATCACTATAATTTTTTAAAACTATTTTGATGTTGGGGGGGGGGGGGGAGCACGTGCCTATTGCTTTAAAGAGAAATAAAATTGTTGTTTCCTACTGATCACACGACCTTTCAAACCGAAATAATACAAGATAGTTTCTCTTATTTGGCAACAATGAGGAAGAATCGTTATGAAATAAGTTTCCGGTAATTTTGCTGTTACAACTTACGAATCTTAATAACCAACATCATAAATGAAAAATTTCCCCTATGTTTATCGAAACATAGAAGTAGAGAGTGATAGTATGTACACAACACAGACGTTTTGCTACAGAATTATGTTATGAAATCTCAATCGGCGATTTTTGAACAGAATTAAGTAAATTTTTGAGTAGAGAATTAACGATAGTGTGTACCGGGCTGCAGAGAATAAAATTTGAAAGCGAATGAAGGTACGAGTGTTGCCGCGCAGTTATTGATAAGTATGTCTGTCTTATTGTAGTAGTTGTAGCTACATTTTACTGTCCGCGACAATAAAAATCCATATCCAAATTTGCCGAAGTTACACCTCACTCGAACAACATATGCAACGAAAAATAAAAATTACAGAGAAATAATAACAAATTGAAATAGTGCATAAATATTAATGCTCATTCCTAGGTAATGTGTTTTGTGTCATATCGTTATCAATGAGAGAGGTAACGGAAATAAAATCATTATTTAATATCTTGAAATACTTTTAATACTGATTTTACCAATAAGTAGGCTAACTGCCTACAGTGAACGTTGTTTTATATTCCACATTATTTTTTGTATACGTCATAATTTCACTCAAGGGCAATTACTGATTAGTCAAATCAGGAACACAAGTACTTCAAGTCAAATAGTAAAGGTTTTTGTATTAATTTTCTCCCTCACTGATAATTATATTACATGAAAAACGTGCTTACAAATGGGCGTTCTGTAAACGTACGTGGAACTTTTAAACTCCTCACAAAATCCACGTAAATTCTTATGCAGCTAACAAACTTTTAATGTCACGACATGTAACGTGACTGTTAAAGACACCACGTGTTGTTTACAGATTTTTTTGTTTTCAGTTCACCTTTCCCCTAAAATGTAAATAGACACTAGATTTTTTTACGTCAGAAGAACGGAAACATCGAAGGCGATAAGTCGTATATAACACGTCCGTCAAACACATCATTGCCTGTAGGCAGGAAGGACTAAACTAGATTGCAGTGTTTTCGTAGAAACCGTTTTTCAACGGGACTTCAAGCGATGACCCTGTTATTTTATTTTGGAATGTATATGGTAAAGTCCAGTGCAGGTTTCTATGATTTAGTTTTACGATTACGCTTGATATTTGCTCAGCTACAGCTACGAACGTGAAAAAGTCATTTTCAGCATTTTTTATGAGATTGGCAATAATAATGATTTTAATAAGCGGACGACATTTTTAAAATAATGGGGACACAGTTCGAAGTTAACAATTTTAATATTTATACAAGAAAAACAACTTTCCGTACCACACTACAGCACGGCTTACGCGCCAGGTTCACTTACTCTTAAGAAGTCGGATCACAGCCTACATTAATTTATCAAGTAGATGTTGTGCTGATTAACTTAAAGAGCGTTGTCACACGGCATGCAGGGCACTTTCAGAAAGTCATAGATATACATGTTTAGTTGAACAATGTGATCTGAAAATGTAAGGGTTGTACTGACATAAATTTTTATTGGCGGAGATAATGGTAATGTTTACAAACAGTGGAAAATCTAATTCTGTTGTTTTCTGTTTTCTGTGGCTATCGTTACTAAATGTAAAAATTAATAGTCAGGTAAATTGAGTATCATAAAAGGACGAAATTACCTTATTGTAGAATGCAATGCAAGGCGGAGTAAATGTCGTACACTCATGTTGTACACAGTCAAGAGATTTTGAAAAGTCAGCGCTTTCCTGAACCTCACTACATCCATCGCTATCACCTATTTATTCATCTGTCAGTTCACATAGGTAGTCTGACTATACGTTAAAAAATGTTAGACACAAAAATCAGTGTACTTTCGTCTACTTATAATATATCGACGTGTTTATTACTTTCCCGTTACCGTACTGTCTGCCATCTTGCTTTAGCTATGTAAAGTTAAACTGAACGAGCTAATAAAGCGACAGCGCGAGAATTGCGGTCGTTCTGAAGTAAGTACTAAACCTGTTTTGTTAAGTAGTAAATTATCACTATCTGAATGAGCTCAGTCGCCGTGTAACCCGATGCTAAATTTGAACATGTTCAGGTAACATTCTTCAAAAGTGCCGCGTGTGATCACGGCCTTAATCAGGGCATATGTGGTGACAAAGATACGATCAACGAAAAAAGTAGTTATTTTGCGTTTGCGAATTCGACATTCATGCAATTTGAGGAGGCCGCGGTTGTCAAAATGGCTCGAACTCTCTCCTCCCACCAAGGCGATCCGGGTTCGATTCCCGGCGGGGTCGGTCTCCGGATCCAGGTTTTCGAAAGTAGGAATCGTGCGCTAAGATGCCGCTGTCCGGCAAATTTTCTCGAGGATCTCATCTTTCCGCTGCCCCTACATTCCACCGCTGCTCCATACATTATGTCACCCCTCACCAGGGCTATAGACCTTGGTGCTAAGTGCTGACCAAAATATCTTCATTCATTCATGCAATATGTGTGAAAGAGAACAACTACGTTTTTGGGACGTTTACATCTAACCCAACCATGTGCCGTATTGCTTATGCTACATTCGTCATAACAAAGGCACAGCAATCAAATAGCACAGTCCCACACAAATAACACAGAATACCGTTCTACATTCGCGCACAAATTACAAGTTGGTCAAATAATTTGAGAGACTATTTAACTAACAGTATTAATTTGTTTGATTATTCCGTTCGTAATTAAATAACACCAAAATAGTTGTTAGTGCCGTACGTGCTTGAATTATAGAATTAAATTACCCTATTACATTTTACGATTTCATGAATATTTGACTATTCTATAGCTACTAGCGTAGTATCCGCCCTGCTTTTTGATTTGCTGCGCACAGAACACAGCACACTGGAAAATTAAAAATTCGTTAACTTCTTTTGCGCCATTAGTGTTCTATTTTATTATGCGTCTGCTGGACGTCTACTTAATGGCTGCTACACATCACACATAAAGTTTGATTTTCGTGCGTCTAGACAGTGTGCTATTTCCAATGTTGCCTAGTCTTTATGCGTAAATAAATACACTGTAAAAGTCATATTATTCTAAATCTACACACATGGTTGAAAAAATTAACGTACGGTATTTTAAACGCAACGGATACTATTTAGGCAGGAAGTGTCTGGATTTACAATACATTCAACGTACGAACGGAAACATTAAAGTCATATTTTTAATGAAGGTAGTTCTTTTGTAAATGTCTAATTTTAGTCGTTGTGTTTTCGTTCATATTAAGCGATATTGTTTACTTTCAATAATGCAAGCTGGGTTAACACGTCTCAGAGGAAATGTTCCGCTTATATACACTGTCTTGACGAGGCGAAAGCAACCAACTTTACTACGTAGTATGCCAAAAGTAAACACGTTTTAAAATTAAAAAAAACTGATCATATCAGCCGTGTTTATAAACTTATCGCATCATAACAGATAAACTTTTTAAGTTAAAACCAGCTTACAAAACTTTTTTACAAACATTCCTGAAAAAACTGTAGAGGATTTGAAAAAAAGAAAAACGTCGAAACGTTAAAATAAAGTCAGACATTTTAAAAACGCTTTAGGTGTCAAGAAGATTTGTATTTAGGCATGCAATGTACTAGTTAAATAATTGGTTGGCATATTTTACTCACCTAACGGTATGAATATAGCAGTATTATTTCCTTTGAAGCTGATCCAGTAACAAAAGAAAATTCGATTCAAACAAATAAGTGATAGTTTAGAAAACGCAACACTAAACATCATGTAAACAACAAACCAAAAGCATAGAACTGTGAAGTAAAGAGATGGCAATACAAAAGTTACTGTTGGTTGTGTTATTAAAATAAATTTAAACAAAATTAAAAATCTTCTTTCAGGTATAAAATCTCTAATCTATATCGACAGCATACACTTCACTCCATAATGTAAGTTTGAAAATTGTAAGTCCATTAATCGCTTTAATATAGTATAAGTAAAGAAACATAGAGAAAATAAAATTAATGGAAGCATGCATAATTCCTGGACTAGGTATTTATTTATCAGAAACAACCAAAGAGAAGTGCATAAAATATAAGTACTGTAAAATGATTTCACCGGGAACCGTTATGTTCTATGAGCAAAATATTCCGATTTAATGATTAAAGAAATTAATAAAATACTATTTTAACATGTTTTTTAAACATAGATACAAAAGGAACTGTTACTTGCAAGATTTCATCATCAAATAAATTAGTTGCATGTTCTTCTTCTTTCTGGCTTTCGATACCCGGCGGGGTCGGTCCCAGGAATTTCGCATTTGGAAATCGTCCCGGATGATGCAACTGGTCGGTGGGATTACTCGGATATCTCCCGTTTCCCCCTCCTATTCATTTCACCACTGCTCCATGCTCACGTTTTGTCACCCTCACCAGCGTTTAAGACATATATTTTAAAAGGGTGTATCACTTCTTTTGTGAACGCTATCCATTTTAGTTCCATAAATTAAAGGTATAACGAATTATCGGAAATGTCTCAGTAGAAAAAGTATTCTACATGTTGGATTATATGCTAATTTACGGACTAAATTGGCAGAAGCAGTTATTTACGGCTTTATTACATGCTGAGGGATAATAATCTTACATTTATAATTAGCTAAAATAATAAATAATCTTTATTTAATATTTCGAATAAAATGTGTTAAATTATGGGTAATGTAATTAGATAGATCCATATTGAAATAGTTACAATTAATACTTACCAAATTTAGATGAGGAATAATTTGAGGACCATTAGGCCTGCTAAGGGACATGGGCTCTTACATACTGACCGAAATCTCTTCCCTAATCACTCTATTGCAGATCCTCATCTCAAGTCATACTCCTGGACGAGCACTACTGGCTCCCAGTTGTGTATATACAGTTCAGGGTATTATATCCTGGTCGTCGGGTAGCCAACCCATACTACATTTAATAATTATTCCTTCAGGCTTATCAACAATGCAGCTCTAAAAAGTGTTGTTCATGTTGTAACAACCAGAATAGTTCTGCTTAAACAGTTCGAACTTCCACAAAGTTGACTAACAATTTACTGAAAAAAGGGTATTTTTGTAAGAATAACACTCGAACAGTTCATACTTGAACCTAAGAACAGGTCTTATTATTTTTCATTTACACAAAGTTGGTTATATGTGTATTTATCATAAGGAAATTTTAATCACAATTCTGACTAATACATAAATCCATTACTGACATTCATACAGATGCAAATATTCGTCTTTCATCCATTCAGTTTTGTCTTATTGTTGTATTAATTCTACTGTAGCAGTGTGGCTGGCAATGTGTAGCACGAAAATCTCTGTGTATATTGTTACAGAAGAATTTTTGTTGAAATGATAGTGTGTTACAGTGTGCAGTCAGTTAGTGGATACTTACCATTATATTGACAATTACTAGAGAACAAATCACATTTAACTTCAAGAGGATACAAACAAAAAAAGTAAATTATCAGGAAGAAGTTGTTAAATTAAATTGGTACACTATATAAATTCCCCAGGGTTTCAGATCTCATAGAGTTTTCACAGAATACTCTTTAAATAAATACTCATTCATTTCAGAACAGTTTTAGAATAAAAACTTAATAATTGACTAATATTTATGACAACAAAAATTATTAGAAAATTTCAGTCTTTTGTTAAGGTTCATAAAAAACCCCCCCGTTGGGTCTTGAATTTTAAATAATTTCACTTAAAGGTCTGTTTTACTTGAAATTCACAAACCTAAAATTTTATCTAAATATTGATATATATCGTAGAGTTACTTAGGTTTCATCATTAATAAAAAAAAAAAGGTATCTGCCGGCATGGAATGAGGAAATATTCGGCGGCAAAAGACTGGATTAAGTTTGTATAAAGAGGGTTTTACTTATGCTGGGCTGAAATCTTGGCGAGTGAGGGTCAAATAATCACCTCTTGTGATTTATTTTAATTTATAAAACGCATATCTCTTTTCCTACAAACATATTGTTCAATATTCTTCAAGTTTTCCGCCTCAGCATCCAAGAAAACATCTTGCTAATGCCAACTCCATCACAGTCAATGTCCTGAGCACGTCCTATACACGACCCCATAGCTTCAAACGTTTGAAACGGAAAACATTAAATTTTAAACTACCAAATATTACTACAGAAAAAGATACGAAAACGTAACAATATTCGACACTATACAGCGTAACAATAGATTGTGGTTAGATAACTACATTAACGTTAAGCAGAAATATTTACAAGATCAAGCATGTGTCTCTGTAATTAACAGTATTAAATAAAAATTAACAAAAAAATAATAACGAAATTACTTTAAAATTGCTACAAATAGTTTATTGTCTTTAATTTTCGTTATAAAATGGAGATCACATTCTCTATTTAATTAATCGTTTTAAAAAAATATAATTTATATGGCAAAAAAGCATAATTATATTAACCAAAAGCCTACATTATTATGTAACACATTTCTTTTATTGCTGAAATCATCATATTATTATTAAAAGGGCAATGAAAACAAAACAAATATGTAAGGCAAAATTCTCACACTACATATGAATCACAGTAGGAAATAATCTCCTAAACTCCCATCGTCGCCCTCTTCACGATCTACGCCCGCAGTCGAACCATTTCTCGTTATGCTCAAATAATCGCTTTTGACTTGGTCACTGGCCACGATATTTATAAACCATCGCAACCCCAAGATGGCCTATCGTGCTTCCAGTTACATCGTGCTAGGAGGGCACATCCAGGACATTCCAGTTTATGTAACTCGTTTCTCTAATAATCTGGTAACGTTATGGAAAGCCAAAGTAATGGTGTATGGTGACGTGCTAATTTTTATTTTCTTGGTATTAACAACTACACAAAATCTACGATACCGCTCGCAACAATAACAGTTTTTTTTAATTAAACAGATGTATATTTTCTTTAACAAGATATTATTGATGTGAATTTAACTTATTTATAAGCACACAACTTTACAAGTAGTGTTTCAGAGTTATTCTAAGAAAATAGTGTCCTAGTTGACAAAAATAAAATATTGTTAGTTAACTAATTGATTTTGTGATTGCTGTAGGTATTTATCGATAGCGAACATTTTAAAATTATTTTCTGTGTAAAGTAAAAGTTCAGTGTTGGCAGGATTAGACGTTCAAATTTTCTACCTCTCTTTTTACACCATCAAAACTCCCATGGTTTGAGAAAAAACGCAGATTCTGGAAACTTATTGTTTGAATATTCAACGAGTGGCATGTTTTCTGATGTTAAATAGTAGTAAATTGAGAAAATAATACAATGTATATCGTGTACAATATAATATTAATGATTATAAATAAATGTCATAAATTTCCTATACTGGGATTTAAATAAATTCATAAAATTAAATGTTTACTTGATTTCAAGGCCGGTGGGTTTTCCCCTACCTGTCTCCTTCTGTCGCCGCTCATCTCATCTCATTCAGTCCTCGGATTGGAGGGCGAAAGGCATGTCTCGCTAGTCAAGTAACCGACCCAACTTTCACCCCGATATTCTCTCATATACAATGCGACCATGCCAGAAGGTGGAAAACTTGGTGGGATTCTTTTCATTTTACTTCATGATTAAGTACTTTAAAAATCAATAACTAAGCAGATTGAGCTCTCCACGTCTTCAGATTGTGCTGAATATAGATTTGAAACATGAGCAACGTTGCAATAGAAGTAAGACGAAATGACACTGGATGATGCAGCATTTTTGCAGTGGATTTAATATAGCTTAAACACCCACTTTTAACGTATATTTAAGCCGCAATCAGTCCAGCAATATTTTTATATTATTAATTCGCTGTACTAATTGCTGCTTAAATTCAACTGCGATGATTGTATTGTAGCACATGGTAAATTGAATTTATATTATAATAACAAATTACACATTTTTCTTCTCAGCATTTGACAAGAGCGAAAAATAAAATAATTCATTATGGCGACTGATTCCAATCCTTAACGTCCATTTCACGGCATCTTACCAATGGACAGAGTTCTAAAACGTACGAGAAATATATAACCAAGATTAAATTAATGTTAATATAGTTTTCATCATTCATTTATTAAATACTTTTACCCCATGCCGCTATATTATTCTCCGCTCACTTATAGTTGTCTGTATCACGGAGTTGTAATGTGTAAATTTATATAATATTTGATGACGTGAGGTGAGTATGGAATAACAAATGAAATCAATAACGGAGGAATGGAAATACCACGAGAAAATACGTAGGTCTGTGACAACATACGTCACGTTTCTCATACGTAAAACCTGGTGGCGACCTCACCGGAAGTCGAATCTGTATCACCGTAATGATAGGTCAGTTTTTTTACCTACGATACCGCTGTAACCACTACATTTTATTGAAGATAAAAATCTTAGCTAATATATCAATGTAGCTTTAAGATTGTAAAAACAACTGAAAGTGTGGATGGCTTAACAAAATAACTCTTAATCTTAGGTCAAAATGGAATGTTACTTAACATATTCATAGTTATTGTGATAATGTCATAAACACAACCACGCGGAGTAACTAGTGTTTGTTACAAATATTATAAGCTTAGTAATATGAAGTAGAAAGTTGACTGTAAAGAAACTTGTATTGATACAGTTGCCAACACAAATAAAAATAAACAAAACTTTTTGTCTACATATTTAAACATTACAAAACCCTTTATTTATGCACCTGGAAAAGAATTTCGCTTGCAAAACTTGCTCTCTTTAATATCAACGATACGCCTCACAAGTAGTTTATCTGTACAAGCATGTACTACGTAATTACACGAACATTTTATTCTTTGCTTATTCAGTCTCTCATATGACAGTATTGTATCAGTTTCAAGGCTTCTGGCTGTGCAAACCATTAGAATGACAAAAATGCTAGCTGAGTTAACTCTGTAGCAGGATAAGTAACTATAGCTATCCACGCAAAAAGCAGTTTCAAGTTTGTACCTGCCACTAACAGCGACTACGCTTTGACCTTATTAATAGTCAAAGCAAAGTGTTCGCTGAAGGTTTTACATATCTTAAATGTATGAGGTTAATCGAATGAAATACATTGTTTACGTGGTATGAAGACTGATATACCTCGAGTACAACAATGGGTGATGGCGCCCTCAATAACATACTTCTTTTCAAAACTATCACTTGAAGTTAAGTACTATTGAGGAGTTTTGGCGGGATAAAGTTTCGCAGAGACCTAACCTTGAGGTTATTGAGATGGTATATGTGGGCTGATACTGTCGACGAACTTCAGCAGCTAGTGGACAGCTTAAATCCACTTTTACCACTATACAAACCGCACTAATTTAATCTGCCTCCTACCTAGTTTTTTAATGTCAAAATTGCACGTTCGCACAGCTTTTAAAGGAATTTGAGTCCAAACCCTCCAGGAGCTACAAACAAATGCACTTCATAACGTCAAAATTATTTACGAAAACTAATTTAAGTAAATGTTAAAATACTACGCTCATAGAGGTGGAGAGGTGGTACAATAACAAGTTTCGATAGAGCGAAAAATGAAACTCCTGTATAATTTGTTTCTCTCTGGTCGTACTTGCTTTTCGGATCGTCTGCCTTGAAAGTTTACATACTAAGTTTTCTTCCTAATAATGAAGTTGTCTTATAAAATAAAATATTTGCATAACCTTCTTAGGTACTTACGTAATCATTTTCTGACGCGAGCAACACCTCAATATCTCTACTGGTTATAAGTATTATCGGCAGTTAGAATACAAATGTTATGATTTTTCATCCCTTTAGTTGTCGAATTTTGAAAAATCGTAATTTCAAATGTTAAATATTTCTACAAGTTTCCAAGTGATGTGAATATCACGACGGTAGTCCTTTCAGTCGAAGGTGAATCTATAATTTAATAAAAACACATACTAACCTCTGTAAAGTACTACTGAAAGTTCGAATTTTGAAAAATCTTAAAATATTTTGGCGGCCCTTTACGTAATCATTGTCCTGAATAAAAAAATAAACTGAATATACCGATGGGTTCGATATATATCAAGGATTTATCTAAATCACATTCCAGACTGAATTTCGAAAAATCAGTTTAATCACATTTTAGACTACTTAACTGGCGTTTCTTGAACGTAATAAAACACATCAATAGCCCACTGGGTTCAAGATATATAGACGATTATTTGAAAACAAATTTTATCACGTTTCATCCCTTTTCATCTCCTTAGGAGAAAAATTCCGAAAAAATGTGAAATTACTTTTTAGGTGTTTCGTAAACACCAGTGTTAAACAAAATTCACGTAGCTATATAAAATATCAATGGGGTCGATATGTATATCGATTATAAATCAAAGACAAATTATACCCTTTTTTACCTCTTTGTGACCGAATTCACAAAATATATTTTAATGGTATTTTAGATAGTTAAATAAGCATCAATCTTTAGCAAAAAGCAATTAGATGTTTTGATAGGTTTCACAGATATAGAGGAATAATCTAAAACTAATTTCACGTATGTTCAACACCTTAATTAAAGAATTTTAAAACGTCTTGGAGACCTACGTTATTCATTTGTATACGTAACGAATTGAAGCATAATTCATAACGATAGCCAATTGTGTTCCAGATTTTATAGACGATCCATAAAAAACATATTTTCCTCCTTTTTACTGCTTGTAGGTCGAATTTCGAAAAATCCCAAAACCATATTTTGAAGTGAAAACCAACTCTCTATCCAGAAGGATTCGATAGATATCGGTAGTTTATCGGATAAAAATTTTAGGTTTTTGACCCCCTTAAATGTTGAATTTCCAAGCATGCTGAAATTAATTTACATGCATATTGATGGTATGTCCCATTAAAGTAAAAGTGCCGGAAATAAGCCGTCGGGTTCGAGCTCTATCGACATTTCTTCGAAAATACATTTCTTTTCTTTTCATCTCCTTAGAGGTCGAATCTCGAAAAATCTCTTCTTAGTGCTCGCCTACGATCTGAGGGGAAAGCACACAAAAAATGTTACGATTCTAGGGCCAGTGGTTTGGCTGCAGTCTTTTATACATAGAGGAATACGTTCTTCCATTGTAACTCAGCCACGCAGAATAATGTTAGAAATTCGTATCCAGTATTTTCTTGAGAGATTTACGTTTTTTTTTTTTTTTGCGTTTATTGTATCGGTATAAGTATGCAGTTGTGACCACGGTCGTAGAAGAACAGGTCTAGACACTCGCCTATGTTACAATGTATTTTGCTTGACCCCCTTGTTGTTTGGCTGCAGTTCGTCGAGTTACCGAGAATGTCGTACTTTTTGGCGCGGTTTTCCGGGCGGTCGGACTCAAACTCCGTCCACTTTTTTCCATTGTTAAATTTATAAAGTAAATAAAGATTGCTGGAGCCTTTTCTTAAATTTGTGAGCGAAAAAAGTATTTCATAAATTGATAAAAAATACGTTTTGGTAAACTGTTTATCTTAGCGGAAAGGAAGTGGGCGGAGCTTAGTCCGACCGCACTAACATCAGCGCCAATAAAACACAATATTCTCGGTAACTTGGTGAACTACAGACGAACAACAAGGGGGTCAAATATCCAGGCGAGTGTCCAGACCTGTTCTTCTACGGCCGTGGTTGTGACGAGTGGGACTTATTTTATAACGTCTAGAATGTTGATAAATATCGTGAATAATTAATAACCTTATATACCCACGGTCTAAGATGAAAAATACCGTTTTTAGATAATCACGCGACAGCCATTGTTTATATTTTTTACAGAAAGACTATGCCACAGAATAAATAATGCTAACAGAAGCGACAAGGAAAACTTTTTCATTGTTGTTATCGTACTAGCTCTCGGGGCGTACATGAATATAAACAATACCACGTGGATTTAGACACATTGGTTTATATAACCACTTGTAGTGCTTGAGATACTGTAATTAGTAAGTATATTAGCTAAATATTTAAAACTGGTAAACATGACGATTCGAGGCAACATCAAATAGTAGCTAACTCTGTTAGAAACGACATAATGGAACTTTTTAACCATTGTTATTGTACCAGTGCTTGGAGCATAAAGGAATGTAAACAAAGCCATTCTGAATTTGAGACATTGGTTTATATTTCAAAAAATACTGAAAATTTTTAGTATCTCATTTTCATATTTACAAATGGTAATTGTGACGTTACTTATATATCAACTTCAAGGTAACCAAACTTTTGAGAACTTCGACGTCATGGAACGCCAAAGAGAAAACGAGTGCGATAAATATCACGTCTTGTCGCTTCAATTACTACTTATTTATTCTGTGACTATACTTCTAATCGCACAAACGTGTTTGCTATTGCCATAAGCTAATAGAAGTGCAGAGTCGCGGTTGTCGGAGTGGTTGGAGCACTCGCCTCCCCCCTATACGATCTTTGTTCGATTTCGGCGGGGTCCGGGGTTTTCTCGGGGATATCCCGTTTCCTCACCCCCGCTATCTCCGCCGCTTATCCATTCCATGTCGTCCTTCAGAGTAAGCAGATATTTATGTGCGCCTAGTCGTAAGTCTGCATCCGGGCGTGATATCCTGGCACTCGTGTATCCTCATACGATAGTAATTTGCGTTTGTCATTACTAAGCAATCTTATTTTGGTCCTCGTTTCAATTAGAAGGTCAATATTAATAATTGCTACTCCACGTGGCTCGTATAACATACCTGCCAGTCTATAGATTTAAGAGGCATGTACTTTGAAATTTTCCGTTTTTCTTTATGTTAGATTAGTTTAAGTTAGGTTAGTTTTGGTTATGTTAGGTTAGATCAATTTAGGTAAGTTCTGGTTAGGTTACGTTGTTTTGGTTACGTTAGGTTCTTTTATCCTTATGTTTTCTATATTTCGTTAGGTTCGGTTACCTTAACTTAATTAAGGTAACCTAACCAAAATCTTAACTAACCTAACAAAAAATGGAAAATTTGAGGGTAAAATAACCTAACGTAACCAAAGCTAACATAAACTAACCTAAATTATGCTAACCTAACGAAAAACGGAGCATTTCAAATAAGCTAACTAAAATTAACTTTTCGTACGACTTCTTCCAGCGCCTATAAATAAATATTTCATATATTAACAATGTTTCTAGAATCAGTAATATATGATTAGAAGCTGTTTTTGTATTCACCAATTTGAATCCAACGCGCATATTATCATAAACAACGTTATATAATTTTAAATTCACTGTTGAATATGTAACTGTGTGCAGTCTCACTGATACCGAAGTCACTAAAGCCGAATTAACCACATTATGAAGGACCACAGTTCGATTCTTGGCTCCGGTCGTCCTGATTTCGTTTCTTTATGGTTTTCTGAAATCGCTCAATGCGAATGCTAAAATGGTTTCTTAACAAAGGTCATTGCTGACTTCTATCTTATTTCATGTGTAATTATCTCCATGACGACATGATTGAAAGCAACTTATTTTAGTTTGATAATTGGGGAGGGGGAAGGCTGCAAGAAGGTTTAGAGGGGCAGACAGAGTACGAAATATTCAAACTAATAAAAAAATAGGTGAGTTATGCGTGCGCATGCAAAACTAGAAAGCCAAATAATTATTAAAGCAATTTTCTTTTTCAATTTTTTTCTAAAATAGTTACTAAATACCGTTATAAATGTCATACTTCAGTTTATATTAGATGGATACATATACATATACTTTTTAATGTTGCTACTACATAGATAATTGGTGCTCCGTTGACAGAAACTCATTATTTCTTGTAACAACGCAAGCAAACCCTCGGATTAAATCTGATAACAAATAAAACAATTATGTAAAATAGACGATGCAAGTAGCTTGTACTGTAAAATTGTTAGTATTCTGGATTACTTCTTTGTTATCATTTAGTATAAAAATTTAGAAGAAATTATATTTTCTTTTGCAACAATATACTAGAAGATAAAGTATAATTACATACTGAAAGGCGAGTTTACCAGTAATTGATTGAATAGAATGGATAGAACATACGTGAATTTATTTTCCATTTGGTATTGCATCCGAAAATTTTTTAAGGGGCCAGTATAAGTAAGAGAGATAGTGTGTTTGTGTGCGTGTGTAAAAAAATTAGGAGAAATAAGAAAGACTTTGACCTATTGTATTTTCATAGCTTTTTAAAGTAATTATTAAAAAAACATACTATATGTAGAGAGTAGTTTTTACTTGCTTATTATACAATACAACAACCTGATATTAAACTTAAAATACAAACATTGTTTAGCAAATGACATTAATAGAAAAATTAACAATATTAAATTTTTCACTGTTCTCAAGAGCGCACAGTGCCGCCATGCATAAAAATTTGTCTTCATTTCTCTCTCCCTCCGCATTTCCCCCCTTTGTGTGATGTTTAATAACTTCAAATGTGCCACTACGTCCAATTTTATCATCCCAGTGACTGTTGGCTTCTCCTCTCACAGGACCTTGAGTAAACATTTTCTTTCGCCACATTCCAGATTAGTATTTATGCGTGAGCACACAGCGGGAGTGTGCAGTTATGTGCGGGGCGCTTCAACCCCAAGCACAATTCTGACCTCACCCCACGACCCCACGTTCTTTGTGACCTGACCTACACCGTGACACGATACTGCCGCATAGTCCGTGCTCCCCTCCCACCACCCCTTACAGACCTTCCTGATCCCCGCGTGCACGAGGGGAGATGGAGCGAGAGAGTAAATGGAAAGTTTTAATTAAAACAGACATTCTGAAGATCAAAGACTTTTCTCTTCGAAGCGAAGTCGAGTGAAGAATATCCCATAGTTCGTACGTTTCGTGTCTGCTTTTGTATGCAGGTGTGCCTACACTACAGACACAAACATTTACGTTCCTACGATATAAGTTGGTTGTTTTTAAAACGTATCGTGAACGACACTAACATTTTAAAACATTTTTTATGTGATTGTTGGAAAAGAAAGTTGCACACTTAAAACACTTTCTTTGCCCGAACAAAATGTCTGTTGCTGCAGAAAAATATTTTGTTTAGATATAAGTCATTGCAAAGTAAATTTTGAAAGATAACTTTTGTTTAAAGGTTACATTTTACGGTAGTAAAATTACGTTACTATTAAGACAGTTCAATAGAAATCCTTACAGTGAAGTTAGTTGTGGCATTTAATACAAAAGCTTTATGTTGGAAAATAATATGTTTGTTATAAAGAAACTTGTATTATAGCCAAAGAACCAGTTTTGAAGAAAATTGCAGTAATACCAAACACAAGTTTTTCCTAATTTTTCTGAGCTGTAAGGCGAGACATTTACTTAAAGAAAAATATTTCCTTGTTGTAAAGGAAATGAATGTACTCTGTCGAAAAAAATTTTATTATTGCCTTAATACATAAATTATTTGACGCTTTGTTTATCTCAGCCCAGACATCTCAGCTCATCAAAACCACGACTGCAAAACTATTTAAAGGTTCTAAATTTCATGAAAATGGTTTGTATGTCTATTGTGTAACACAGTTTCTTTTCCACTTCCATCCGAGCGAGGTGGCACAACGGTGACACCTTTGACTCACATTCGGGAGGAACCGGATTCGATCGCCGGCTCCGGTCATCCTGATTTCGGTTTTACCATGGTTTCTTAAAATTGCCCCAGGCGAATGCTAGGATAGTTCCTTAACAAGGACCGTGTCCGACTCCTCTCCCAGCCCTTGTCATTGTACCAAGTTGTGCGTCACCGATTGTAATGACCTCGCTGTCGACAAGGTTTAAAGCTCACTTACTTTACCTCATCTTTTCGACTTCCTTATTTCAACTGCTCGCTGTGATTCCTTATTAGTCAAACTTACGTTGTTAGGTAAAAGTAGTGAGTTATTTGAGGCAAGGTGTATGCAATGTGGTACGGATGGTGAGAAACAGTTTCACTGATTCAGGTAAAGAACTTAGGGAACTAGCGTTAAATTTAGAGAGTTTTACACTAGCTAAATACGTGTGTCTGTTGACAGTAAAGAAATGAGTAATTTTTTGAACTCGTATCTTTACTATCAGCATAAAGTACAGAGAAACTTGTAATGACCTGGCTCGCTTATTACGGACACGGAATTAAGCCACTTGTACATGCTTACGCTGCTTTCTTAAAACGTTATTTTTAAAATTCTAAACGGACGTCGATACTGTAAGGTCATCACATAGATTTTTTGTAAATAAATGTTACTGCGAAGCCTAATTTGTTCAAAGAAAATAAATGCAAATACAATTTTAAATAATTATCAAAATTAAGACGGGTGCGTTGTGGTCGATGCGTTCCACCTAGACGATCCGTGTTTGATATCCGGCGGGGTCGGTGGCCGGAATATACGCACGTGGGAAACAAGGCGGTATTTGCCGTTTGCCAGCGGGCTTTCTCGGGGAACTCCCGTTTCACCCGCGTATCTCATTCCATCGCTGCTCCTCCCACATCTCACCCTCACCTCATACATTCCTCGGGCTGGAGGGTGACAGGCATGTCTCGCTAATTGAGCAGGCGGTCCAACCTTCACACCGATCTTCTCTTATACACAATATGGCCCTGCCAGAAGCTGTAAACACGAAGTGGAATATTTGTCAACATTAAAGTTTACTCCAGACAGAAGGAATGTTTTAAAATGCGAAAATCTGTACGCCACCTCAAACAAATCCAAGATGCCTATTCTGGAATATACAGCTCGAGCGTTCGTATACGAGCTACTTCACTTTGTGAGATTCGTATACGAAGTGACCTATTTGGAAATCAGAATGCTCCAAAGTTTTTAGCTCGTATGCGAAATAAGTAGAACCAGTGATTTTTGGTGAAAATAATTATACAACATTTTGTTTAAATTCAGTGTCTCACGAGCACGTCAACATCTCTGTTTCATATAGTCAGTACAGAGTGTTTTTTTAAATCTCTCAACGCCTTGAGAATATATCCGCAAATCACAGACGTGTGGTGTCGCAGTTGTCTTATTCTCATTGGCGCTTCACATGGGCGATGCCGTTGCACAAATATACTCTGTCATTAACCATAAAACAGAGCAACAGATGTGAACACGAGACATTGAAATAATGTGTTGCATAATTCTTTTAACCAAGGATCTCTTACTCTAGCAATAAGTGTAGAAAGTGAGCATCGCTGGACGATAAGATGGTGGATACTAGAATGTATGTCTCGACTTACAAAATATGAGTTTGTGTGACAACTAAGGCATTTAAAATTTCATCAGCGTGATCATAGAATCTTAATATTACCAAAAACTATGTCAACGTGATTAACTCGATTGAACACAAAAGGAAATGTCGTAGTAACTGAAAAACACGGAATCAGCACATCATGTATTGTAAATAACATATTTCCGTGCACTATTTTCTACGGTGTCCACAGCGCTACGATCACATACTACCTTGCTGGCAAAAATTGTCGGGTTCTTAAATTCACAGGGGTGAAATTTTTTTTATTTTAATAAACACGTGAATAAGTTCACGCCATGAAAGTAACTCAATGAAACGAATCTTTCTGTCTAAACCTATTGAAACTTATATTTACTTGCCAACTGTAGTGATAATACTACAAATGTTACAAATGTCGTCTCACATAAACGACTCCAAAAATTTGTAACGTACGTTTCACAAATATTTACCTGCGCTTTTTCAGTAAGTGACATTAATATGTATGGCGTTTCTTTAAACCTAAATGCAATTTTTAAAACAGATAACATAAATTACGACACAAATATTGATTAGATTGGTTGAATAACAAAACAGAACAAACGTTTTGAGTAAGGATAACTAACGGAAAGTCTAAACAAACTAAACCTTCAGGTTAATAGTTTTCGCCTCTAGTAAATGAAGTTATGCTTATGATTTCACTAATTTACTTGCAGTAATAGTGAAATTTATTTTAGACAATTTTGGTTGAATTCACATTCAACTTTTTGTCACAGTATGTTACTCAAATAAAATGACACTGCCTAATAATTTTTTACGTAGCGAACAGTCGCAATAACTATACAACATTATTAAAACATGACTGTCGAATTTGCTCACAATGAGCAAATACAGTGTAAAATGACAAGAAGGTCTTGTATTACAATATTTTCCAAAATATTTTTTACGTGTTCAACTTTACGTGGTCGGACAGCGATAGTTTATATTTAATTTTACACCTTTTTAACTGTTCCGAATCTAATACCAAACGTGTATAAATACAAAAATAACGGATATATAAAATTCCGGCATGTAGACACTGTATGTGAATCTGGCCCGTGGTTAAACTTTAGTTCTATAAATCATCCTCGCTAATTATAAGCCTATGTTTTTCTTATTTATTTTGGTATCATCATTAGAGTAAATTTTTATCAATAACACACAAAGAAAACTTTAGAGTCACAAATTAATATGTTTCTGTAAACCGCAAAGAATTACGCCTTATAACATTAAATGTCTATGAATTAACAAAATATATTATGAATTAATAAGTACAATATTTATGCCTATTAGTATTTAAGCCTGTGCATAAAATTAGTTTAACATAAACGTATATGACGTACCATACGATCGCCACTATAATTTATCAACACGAATAAACAACAATTGTCATAAATTTCGAACATAAAAATAAAACTATCATGCTCGGCATCATGTCATGACGTCGATAGAATTACTATCATTAAGCCAGAATCAATGTACCTAATTATATATAAAAAATCAGAACTGTAAATATATTGTCTCTGTGGAGATGGCAGATGTACTTGGACCAGCATCCAAGCCTTCACGCACACCATTCACACTCATAAAACAACCCCCCTCCCCTCCCTGTCCCCTGAGGTCAGTGGGAAGGAATGCAAGCCTTTAGAAGTTAAGCCACAACAGTTATACAGAATAATATAAATAAGATTAGGAATAAGGAATCACGTAAATGGTAACTGTCGAGTGTAACAAAGGGTAATTGTAATTAATATGAAAGAATTACGGCAAGGGCAAGAATTACTGTCCTCGTCCTCCTGGGGGTAGGGCCTCCTCAAAGGACCTGTTTCCTGATTGGCCCAACTAAATCGAAGCCTGCAGAGCAGGTCGTGAGACGGGAGGGGGAATTTTCGCACCAAGCAGAAGCGACACGAAGGTGTAATTTTAATGGTAAGGTCCGACGTTGTTAAGGTACGGAGGTCGACGGGCCGGGGTGTTGCCACCGGACGTCGCGTCGGTTCGAGCGTCGAGACGCCGGTGGAGCCCCGTTCACTCGTCGGGCGAATTTCGAGATGTTGCTCGTACGTCGGGAACGGCTGGCCGGGCTGATGCCGTTGAACGTCTGTTCGAGCTTCGCGACAGCTACGAGTTTCGGCACCTGAAACTGCAGTTTAGCCCCGTGTGATTGTAACGATCTGCTTATAAATTCTGCATTAGATGACACAATTCAGGGCGAGAGACAGCTTGTGACAACTTAACAGATCATAAAATTTAATTAATAAATAATCGCTGAGACTATCCGGCGCGTAATAAGCGCAGAATTATCATTATACCATTCAGTTTACAAATAGGTCGTGATCGGAGAGTACAGTACAGACTTAGCCATCTGTTTGACTCTGAACTTAACTATTTTAATTTATTTGCTTACTATCGAAATTAAAATCAACCCGAGAGAAACGTCACACATTATCTCGCAAAAATTGGATCTCATTTTTATAACCTTTTCAGAATTATGGGTAAGTATCTATTTTATCGTTGTCGAGAAATTTGTTCGAGTATTGTTCGGTACCTGCTGTATTTTTGGCTTTTCGACTACATAATCTCCAATTAGGCCACCTGCGCTCGAGTAAATATTTCGTATACGAATATCGTACACGGGAGCAGACCAACAGCGCATTTCGAGCGGCCAGGCGGGAGGTTCATATACGAATGAAAACTCGAGCAATAGGGTCCTCGGCATTCCCTTCTGCCTAAGGTGGTAACACTGCTCATGACAACGTTACGCACACTGCAGGAATAGTAGGCCTAACGTTGTTAGTTAACATCATTCTGTTACAATAGGGACAACAATCCAGTTTATTTGTCTCTACTATCCGGATTGTTCCTACAACAATCTGTTCTGTAGAAGTAACAATACATTCTATAAAATAAATATGCGTTTTGCTACTCTTTGCTTACTTTACAGAAAATATTGTTAGCTCTACAGAACATATTTATGTAATAACAGTCAAAATAGTCAACAACCTGGATTGTTGTCCCTGTTTTAAATGAAATATGGTAACTAAAATAGTACTTTACTTTCAGTGCACCAGCGAATAGCATGTTTGGCTTAAAAACTTCACGTTTTTACTTTTCATAGTTACACAGTTTGGTAACACTAAATTAATATTCTCCGAGGCTGTGGCTTAGTAAAGAGTGAAGTGAAGAGAGTTTGGTCAGAACTTCATGGCATGGGCTCGAGTTCCTCGGCTTTCGAAAGGAATATTTTTTGAAATCTAGACGAGAGCTGTTTTCGTAAAGTTGCTTTGTAACTATGTTACAAATTAATTTTACTATGCAATTTAATTATTCGAGACAAACGGTACACAGATTTTAGCTAATTTATCAATTAAAAGGAAATTTTGTTAATTAATTAGTTATCTACTATCTTGATATCTTCTGTCTCGACAAAATCAGTGTATGTAGTTTAAATCAGTCATAACAGAGTACCCTTCCTTCGTTATTTAGAGAGAAATATACACGTAAATTTTGATAAATGTTCCGGTAGGTGCTATAAGTACTGAATAATAACACCGATTTCCTTCCTTCCTGGATACTTAGGTACCCCGTATTTAGTTTGTCAGTCCAACGGGCGTGCACCCTTTGTGACGTCCAAAAAGACAGCAAATCTTAATCAAATGCGGACTCCCGCGAATACCCGCGACTTCGGTGCACAACCCGGGACAATCTTAAATAAAATATGCTGACTCCCGCGAATGGAGACGCAGTTCCAGGGCTTTTCCACCTCTTGTGACGGCCGCGACCAGAGTCGTAACAAACAGTCAGTAGACCCCGCGAATACCTGCGGCTCGGGGCACAACCACCTCTCGTGGTGGCCGCGGCAAGAGTCCCTAAACAACACCCTAACCGACGTGTCCACGGCGTTTTCTCTGAACCCTCCTCCCTCCCCTTTTTAAACTTAGCCAATTGCAGGCTTCGTGGACGGCTGACGAAACTAAACCTAAACCCGGCCTTTCTTCCGTATCGGTTTGATGTATCTTTTGAAAATAATACAGATTATCATTAACATACACTCTAATTTATATACATACATTTTTGAACACTTTAGGATTAGTAATAATAAAGATAAATTACATTTCACTGCACGGGGGGAACCAAGCCACGCACATTGCGCTGACCTACTTCTCGCCAATTGAACTCTGGTTCCCACACTAATTCAGGTCTGTGGACTATCTCTCGTCCTACGTTTACAAATTTCTCTTTCCTTCGGCGTGAATGGTTAAATGGCCGTGACATAATTCAAAAACTCCACTCAAACCCTTAGCTTCTGGCCAGTGTGCAAAACTAAACTTAATATAAATGACATGAAACATATTGCGATTGAGTAAGAATAAGCACATGATTCTCAATACAATTAATTTCAACGGGCTCTCTACGATTATTCTATCATAACTTGCTATATTTTCATTTAACATTGCTTCTAGTAATTTGGTGGTGTGAATAAAAGTGAGCTGTAGCTAGGTGATGCTCATATTTGAGATATATCCAGGTTTGATGTGAATAAACACTGTAGACTCTAGTATGCCTTGATGTATCGAGACCTTTTCGAACCGGCTATACTTAACATGTGAATAAAGAGTAGAGCCTAACTTTCATGTTGATATACATCTAGGTTATTTTAAGACTGCATAGGAGCATGACAACTTTTGAGCTGTGACCATCAGTTAGCACCATGGCGATGTTCCTGCAAATTAGGCGTGAGAAAAGTTATCGCGTTCGGAGAAATGTTAATAGATGTAAAGAGCTGTTACGATTTGAAAGTGAAAATGTTGACATTTATGCCAGTATCCGACGAAACACGTGGAGGAGCCTTGTCATCTCTAAAACTAATGGAAATCCTCTTCGTTTTATGGGCGATCCTGGATTCCAGACTGGTGTGGCTGAGGATTTTCGAGTTGACTGGACTACGGTATGTAAAACAGTTTACAATTGTTTTGATAAGACCCTTTCAATAGCTGACGACTGGATATAAATTCCCTCCACAATGCAGGAGATTAATACGGCTAAGGTTCAATGGCAGCGATGTTTTTAACTGCCAATCGTTATAGGGGCTTTGGATTGTACCCAGATAGAGATGAAAAAAAACCGCCCTTACATGGTGATAAGTACATAAATAGGAATGGTTATTCCAGCATTAATGTGCAGGCAACCATTAATACTGATGAGAAATTTACAAGCATAAGTCAAGAATGGCCTGGTAGCGTTCATGATACTACAATATGGAGACGTAGCCTAATTAGAAATATTCTTTCTCACTACAATGGGGATGCGTGTTTACTTAGCGATTCAGGGTATGGTATATCGCCATGGTTGATCACGCCATTTAAGCCGCGAAGAAATGCTTATGAGCGCAGTTTCAATGTGCAATATGCCAGAGAAAGAGTGATAGTAGAAAGAATGTTTGGTCAATTGCGACAGAGATTTCCGATACTGGGTAACTCTGTCAGATTTTCTTTCGAGAGAATTCCCAAAGCAATAATACCGTTATTTAATTGTTTTAATAATGACACATCAAATGCAACAAATAACAAATACAAAATGTGATTTACATATCATGTTTATCATCGATAAGGAATATATTTCTTGTTTTTTATTTCTTTTTGAATATGTATTCTGTGTACAATAAGGATATAGATAAAAAAGGAAGCGAAAATACCAAGCTGTTAGGTTATATACTGCTTTGTTCACTAACTACAATGTCAAAATGTATATTTGTTACTCTTCCAAGATACCGAATTATTTATTATAATTATTAGTTAAGAAATAATTGGACATGTAAATAGCACTTCACATCTTATAAACAAATCTACAAGAATGAATCAGAGGTACATTAAGGTTTCACATTTAGTTTACAGTACTGTATAACACAAAGTATCATCTGTTTGAGTCGATTGTCTATTCCGTTATTTTTCACCAAGTTCTTTTCTCTTTCTATTTGAAGGTTCTGTAATTCCAACTGCTTCAACAATACGAATCTCTGAAGTTGCGGTAATTACAGGTCTTTTGTTTCTCCAGTTTCATATGATGCCAGGTTTGTCACTGCAAACTTATGAAGAACATTTCGGTTTTCTTGTTGCGGGACCACTCACACTCTGGCACGTAACTTCAACTGACAGTTCACTCCATTCTTCGTCATTTCCAATATCGGCATGTGATACATGCTTAATACCAACCGCATTCACACCTGGTACTTTATTAAAACAGGATTTTCTTCCTGAGAAAGTAGTTTCAATAAATCCTTTTCCCAATATTTGAGCTTTAATGGTTTATTACCTGTATCTTTCATATCAGTTTTCTTTTTTAACTAGCTTTTCTTGTTGATTAACAGCTTATTTAGCTGCACAACGTTGTATTGTTTGCCAGTTCCCTGGGAATATTCTCCTGCGACTGTTTTCCGTGTTTTCTTCAATTCTAATACGGACTTAGGTACTCCAGACTTGTCAAATACAACCATGTGTACCGACAGTAATTTTACAAACACGGTTTGTTAACTACTTTTCTGTCATTCTCTTCCGTTTCACTGGACGACATTTCGAGAGAATCTGTTTTTCAATTCTCACGTCGTAACTTCGCCGCCTAAGAATTGGAGTGATCTGTGTCCATGAATGTCAGATCCGAGATATAAGCATTTGAAAGTTCAAATAATTATACTCCCAGAACCGGTTTAGAAATAACCATAAAAATTGTTACATCATTGAGTGATGTGAAAATGGCACATAGAATTGCAATATACTATGTCCTTTACCGTGCAATAAATTAAATAACTGATTAAAAATGTGTTTATTTCTTATACAACAATGTTGGAAATTTATATAAGAAATTTCAATGATTAAATTTATGAATAAAGCATTCAGAAGTAACAAAATGAAATGACACATTAAATAGCTGTGTTTGTGTACACAAAAATTATGCTGAGACAATTATGAATAAAAGAAATTTTTTGTTACATATGACATGTTAACCTATAATTAGGGACCCATGTGTTTCACGAGAATAATTTTGCCCCAGTTTGTGTCAGTGACTCACGTGCACACCTGCAATTTTGCTTCATGGTTATTGGCAGCGTGTCTTTGTGAAGAGCCGTATATCACTTGACTGAGCCAATTATAATAAAGGTCTGCAGCACCACACGACTGTGATTTGCCGGTAGAATCCCCAGGCTCGTTAGAGTTAAAACATCCAATCACTGACCACGAAACAGAGTTACAGATGTGCTAGTAAGACACCGAAACAAAGTGGGCCAAAATTCTTTTAGCGAAAATCAAGTGTCGCTAATTATAATAGACACACATTTTATTCGTGTTATAAAATTTACATAACATGTTTTCATTTTGAACAGTACTTTAGTTACATGTTACACCAATAGAAGTTTGCATCCACCGGCGACATGTACTTTAACATTGACATTATATATTTTCTTTTCTCTGAAGAAAGTTAAGTTTTTCAAGTAAGTGATTTCAGCTTACGAAAAAGTATGGTATGTGATTTGTTTGAAGACTTAATGTTTCTTTGTGTATTGCAATTGAGCATGAGTGTGGCTGTTGTGTAATTTTCAGAGAATGGTGTCTTGTAGTTACACGCAGAAGGTTCGCTTGATGAGATGAAGTAGGTACGTCTTCAAGTGTAGGGTATTACTAAAAAGTTGTGTGTTTTGGTAGGAGTCTGATAGTCGTGGAAATCACTACATTTCATCTCAAGAATCTGCATGGGTTTCCTTGATATTTCTGCCATTCTGTTTAAATGTCTTTGAAGGGAAACTGGACTGAAAACTACTGCATTCTTAAAAAATTTTCAATCTTACTATGAACTGCATCAACTTCTTGGATGTTTCAATGGCCATGTTCCGAATATTTCTGGTGAATTTCTTTCAGTGATGGGTTTTCATGTAGAAAGTATTTCAGAACCATCGTCATTACCTGGTTTCTGTTCTGTGGTGTGCAGGAATCAGACCAGAGTGTAGTTATTTTTAGAGCACATGCATTATGATTACCTGCTCTTCCAGTAACGAGTACATTCCATAATGCACAATTTGATTTACTGTTTGTCGCAAATTAAATGTACATATAACAATTCAATCGTCACTGCTACATACCAGTGAGAATTGGTGTGTACTATATGCATGGGTCAAAGTAAATTTTAGTGTTGTTTTGTATTATGTCCACATTACTTGGATATAGAACAATCCAAATCTAATTTCATATGGAAATAGCTAATTAGAACAAAATGATATTGGTCCTACATTTATAAAAAGTACTTGCATGGATACAAGTGGGTGGATATAGCACACATAAATATTAAGTTAATTTTTGTGACTATAGAACAAAATACCTCAAAAGTGGACATAGAACAATCCAATCTCAGGCGCCGACTTGCTACTGCGCTTTGGTTTGCAAGGGCAGAGTGCCTGGGAGCTGGAAGTAAAGAAAGGAAAGAGGGAGGAGTTACACACGAGCAGGTTACGACCGTGTCGCGGAATAACTGGCGCTATTCAACGTACAGTACAAGATGTGTCTAGCTCTTGAGATGTATCTACACTGTAGAGTCTACATACATTTTCCGGTAATTTTCCAACTGGGTAGGATTCATCTATCTAGACTTAGCTTTTACTTATTCACTACAAACTTAGTTGGCGCTAAGTTTAGGCTCTATATTCTACATAAGAAAATCACGTGTTTATTCACATCACTTACTATGAATGGCAAAGAGGCCTATTACAATAGTTACGGAGCGAATTTACGATACCGACTGCCGTTTATGTTTTAAAAAATAATTATAGTCAAGCGTGTAGAATCTCAGGCACAGGTCTTTTATCGCCTAGGTCTATAGCGCTGAGGGGCGACACGTGAGTATAGATCAACGCCGGAACGGAGAGGTGAGGGAAACGTGAGATCCCCGAGAAAACCTGCCGACCAGCAGCATCGTCCGGTGTAGCAGGCACGGTTCCCAAATGCGAAAATCTTGGGACCAACCTTACTGGGAATCGTACCCGCATCGTTTTGGTGGAAGGCCGCCACTGCACTAACTACGGCCCCTTGTGGCTTAGAGCAAATGGTTTTTAAGTTTTCATCGTATTTAAGCAAACTAAAATGACTTGGCGTAAAGGTGCACCGTTTAGTTGAAGTGTATAAATTTATAATGAAAGTTTTGTGCCGATTTATAAAATAAATTAAAGGTTATTTAACAACGAAACGGAATTAATAGAATTATGAAATTAAAGGAAAAGTAAAATCACTCTAAAATATTATTTAATGTTTATCTTCCGATATGTGAAATAAATGTTAATTTATTATTTAATATAACACATATAGAACAATGTTTCATGCAGGTCGCTGACATTAACACGGATCATTTTTGGGATTTAATATGCTTCTCATATTTTATTTCATAACTGTACCAAAACTTTTCAACATGATATTTAATCTAAACAGGAAAGGGACATCAAACGACTTAATGTCGACAAAGAGTATCCAAAACGAGCTAAGAAGTTTTGTTACATTCAGCAGTTAATCATACTTCTGAAGGAATTTCTGTTACTAGTAAAGAATAGTGCATTTTTTTAAGTGCACCTAATGTAAACAAATTAATTTCATTAATTTTTTTTTTTAGATGTACGGTAAGATGATGGGGCGTAATCGCATTAACGTCTGATTTTCCTTATTTTTTAACCAATTTCAGTAACTTTATAGTTTAATGCGTCTTACAAAATTTTACCGAAATTTGTAATGATGCAGGGCGCAGAAACGTGAAATAATATGGACGTTTCGGGTTTACATTTACTCCCCTTTCTACCTCCTCCTAAAATGTTATTACTTGCAAGCACTTTACAGCTAATATCTTAGAAGAAAACTTTTATTTATTTTAGTTACTGGTTTCCTATTACGCCTGTTCTACTGCCCAAATCCTACCATATCCATTTAACAATGTTGGACTTTTATACCAGCGTAAAAATAAGAAGGGAGTGTTAGGTTATAACTTCAAATTCAGATAATTCCTGCATTCAGTTATTTCAGTGAGTTCTAACATACCATACTGTACATAGTGTTTAATACAACACGGCGAAATGTATTTGAAAGGATCATCAAGTTTGATGAGAATACTACCATTGTTACTGAAAATTTTGGCTTTGAGTGCATTTTAGATAATAATACCAAGCTTTTTTTTTAAAACAAGTTATTAACAGTCTGAAAAAGAAACATTTTGTTGGTAACTCAATTTTAGCACGCTGCGAGCCATGCGCTTCTAATGCTTTGCGTTGTATCTAGAAGTACGATATTTATGTCAAAATATTCCACATGCGATGTTTTCGCATATGTAGGCTAAGAATAATTATTTCAGACAAGAACACCACTAGAAGCCACGCGCATGCAGAAGCTATTTAAAAAGAAATTTGACAAGGTGTTTTCAGACAGATATTCCCCTCTGGCATACGCTACAAACTTTCGATTAATGAAATCATACGATAAGGTCACTGCCTGAAGTTCCATAGTAAAAACTGTTCGGTGGAAAGCTTGTTAGATTGTTCAGTGCTCGACGTGTAGTGACAGTGTGGTATTTGAAGCGCACGTCTGATTAAGTTACAATTGATTTCCCTTTACTGCGGAGCATCCAGTAAGCAAAACAATTCCAGGCTGGAGAAGCATTATAATAAGATAGTTATTTTATTAAGTTAACTGTGCTCATTAGAAATCTGCTTCAGAAAATAAAATATATCTTCTTAAGTTGGGAGTACACTGAAAGTTACAATTGTTTTGATATGTTTTATATTTGTACGAGATATGGTTTGATTTACAGACATACAGTGCCATTGTTTATTACTGAAATGACAATATTTTACATTAAAATTTTTTATAATGACATGTCAAAGACAAATTGTGCATAAAACGGTTTTAAGCAAGAAAGGAAAACCAACTGACTTACAGAAATGAAAAAAAAAAAAAAATCATTCTGAAGAACGGTTTCACGGGCTACGCCAAGATATGTGCACAAACAGCATTGATTTGTTTTGTATATAAACCAGGAACTTAATATAAAAAGTACTACTTTTTTAATGTTAAAAATAAACCACAAACCACAAAACTGATAAAAGCTGTTTTTTCCAGACTGCTCTAGCGCGAAAAATACCAACCAGAATCGTCAAACACAAATAGGGAAGTATGCACTGGACTTAACGATGCACTTTCCGTAAATAAAATAGAAGGGTCATCGCTTAGTGTCCCACGGGGAAATGCCCAACTGTGTTCGGGACACGCGCATTAAGGCGACAAGGTTGTTGACACATGGGTCAGTATATACCTTATCGCTGCCTTGTTTCCGTACGTGGCATTTAGCGCCTGTTGAACAGGATCACACATAAAACTTTGGCAAACAAATGACTATGCACAGCAGACCACCAAATTTATGTAAGTAAAGCTGTCAGAAAAGTTTTCTCGTTCATGTTATAAACTATACTATTTGTTAATTCTATAAGAAAAATAGCTGTTACGGTAATGTTAAAGCATGCATTAGTACGAACGTGTGTAATATTTAAAGGACAACATAAACACTTTCATTTTGTATACGACCTCAGATAATGAGGATTTTATCAATAATATTTTAGAAGAATTTAGTTTTAACTAGTTTAAACAGAATTAAAGGACTTAGTTTGCAAAATCTGTCCTCCTTTCTTTTTTTCGTCGATCATACAAGCTAGAACAGTAATATTAATTTTCCTTACACGCTCCCTAGAGGCGCATTTCTGTTAACTTTATCTTAGTCAAGTAAATAGGTTTGGGTGGCAAGGTTTTGATAACAGGTAAGTGTGAACGATGTAAGTATGGATCAGCATTGGCAGGTGAAATGGGAGACCCATACAATGTTCACCAACCAACTGAATTTTCCTGCACGATTCCCATATGCGGAAATGCTAATCAACCCCATAAAATTAAACACGAGAAACCACATAGAAAACCGTTGTGTTCTTAGTTTTTAAATTATACCTATATAAATGGTATAATATATCATTAACCTTGAAAACATAATTCTATAAATAACACATCTAAATAATATAATTTTTACCAGTCATACGCCTATATTCAATACTTAGGTTTAAAAAGGTGTTTGCATATCATCGTTTAGTATAATAAAATAACAACCTATTCGGGAGTGGCCCCCGGACACCTCGCTCCTGTTATAGTAACGGCCAAGGTGCGTTAATAACAATTAGGGTATGTTATGACGGCCGCTACACCAAAAAATTCTGCACCTGCCGCGAATCGTAGGCCTAACCCACTATTTCAAATATGTTCCAGCGCTACTGAGTACAACAAAGAATACATACACTTACACTCCTGCAAAAACAAGTAATTCAAATACATTATTTCTGTCGTGAACCAAATTTTCCGTGGCGATTTTAAATTGAATATTATTTGTCAGTAAGTAGCAAAGTATGAAACGTGGCTTTGAAGATAAACAATATTCTAAGTTTTTGTAATGCAGTAGTTTTAGCAAGTTTTCCGATTAAAGATATGTAATCTTTTTTTTAAGTTCAAAAATATTTGGCGTTTAAAACGGTAAGACTGGAGTGAGAGATTTAATCGTTGAACGAAAAATACTTTACCTTAATAACTGTTACGTCTACATATTTTTAAATTATACTGTAAATTTTAATCAAAATGTATATTATCAATACCTCAAGGGAACATTTTTGAATTTTTAAACGTTTCATTGCACAAATATAAAAATTAAATGCACAATATAGTATTTCTCTTGCAAATAAAGAGAGTCACAAGTTTATTAAAAAATTAAATAAATATTTATGCGCGTGTTGCAAGGTAGAACTATATACTGAGGCAAACATTTCGCTTTGAAGATATTTCTTATAGTTTTCGTAGTACAGTTATGGGGATACTTTGCATATTATAGTGCAGTGGTCCTACATATGCAACACTTCTTAGTCATACATTAAAGTTGTAAATAATCCAAATAGAATAATAATTGCCTCTGTTAGAATTTTGTCAGTTTATCTACCCTTGTACGCGAGTAAATGTGCGACAGCTGCCACGTCTATGTTGTTCCAGAACGTATTTAAGGCAATGCACTGGTGGTACGCTACTGCCACTGTACACAGACTCTCTAACAAAGGACAGGAACTCCAACCCCTAAAGTCAACTGGGGATCTGTTTAACCGGAATTAATTGAGCGCGAAACGCGAAGGAACACAAACCCCCTGCTCAACCCTTTGCCACTTGTCCAACAAAATCCTCAACACCACATCTGAGTTTCCTTCGGCGGCCGCTAACTACCTACATTATTGTGCTGACCCGGCCTCTTTGATGGCGATAAAAAAAGAACCTCCTCTGTCCGGAAAAGCCCACACACTCACACAACACACAGAGATAAAGTGAGAGAGAAATACAGAGAGAGAGAGAGAGACCGCAACCCTCCCAGCTGTTCCCAAGTGCTGGGACGAAAGCAGGACTTGATATTTGCACAGTGTCTAACTCCCGGTCCAGCCAACTGCGAAAATCGGACACCCCACGGAAATTTCTACAAGTTCACCGCGTACAAGCACAAACATCTCGCCGAGATAGAGAGAGATAAAAAAAACGCAACCCTTCAAGCAATCCGAGCCTTCTCCCATCATCCGACTCCACGCAAGTTCAGTATCCAAACATCCGTCATATATATGTATAATAATAGTAGGAAGGAACAGAACGGATGAACCGTTGGGCGGGGAGGAGAAGGCGCGGGTTGGCAGGGAAGGAGAAAAATCTGTTAGGTCTAGACCAATGGCAAGAGTAAACATGAGTGATGTTTAAACGCTAATGGCCAATTTGTACCTCAGCTTTTGCGAGGAGGTTTGCCTGTTTGAGGGATCCTTCGCTGTTCCGCCACAGCACAGTAAACAAAACGTTCTCTGTCTTACAATCCTAATTAATATCAACCAGAGAAGTCGCCTGTTTGAATAACCATGGACCCGTAAGCTCTTATAACACAACCTTTTCCGCGCCTTGCATCTCCTCTGTACAGAATACAAGTTATCAGTGTATGGTGTCTTCAGAACAGACTGTTGGCAGAAACATTTTGTTTTTCAGTTCCATTGTGCAACATCAGTTTATTTGTTTTCTTTTCACCACGAATTCATATAAGCGGAATAAGTATTCACGTATATAAGTAAATATTCTTACAAACATTAAATCGGTAATAATTATTTAACCTCATTTATATGTGACACACATTGCGATATTATAATATTTATGCAACTAGGTTACAATTTTGTATATTTTTAAAACATGCGTGGTGGTCAAAAACGAATGAGTTTCGTTAACTAAGCTATTTAGAGAATTTATAAACTTAAAAAAGTAATTAGGTCGCCTATATTAAGACTTTAATTTCCTACTATTGTGGTGAAAGAATTTATTTTGGTATTTCAATAGTGAAGACGCATATCTTTATATTCGAAAATATATTTATTTTGCCTTGTTGAAACTTTATAATAAATGAAATTCCACGAATATAATCTGCATGCTATTGTCAAGTCAATATTTACTAAAATTGTTATAGTAGTTATGGGTGGCCTCAAATAATTATCAATGAATAGGATTTTTAATAAGAGGAAATAAAACATATAATAAAACAAACTGATAAAATTAGATATATTGAAATACCTGCTTAAAGTATAAGAGTATCTCTGTAGCGATACGAATGACAATGTAAACATGAAATATTTACATTATTCTTTGACTAGAACATTGACAACTCATTAGAGTTTCAAGAGTAATGGGAAAAGTAGCGTATGTGTGACAGAAGTCGAGAGAGAGAAAGTGTGAGAGAGTGTGAGAGAGTATGAGAGAATTAGATTAACATTCATTATAATTACATATGTATGAGACTCTTTTCTTAAATATATAATTATTGCTTAAAGACCCACCTTAGACATTTGTCTACAGGAACTGAAAGGTTATGCGTTCAGCACGCATATGGTCCAAGGTTGTCTTAAAGCAGTGTGTAAGTGAAGTGATTTGGTGTAGACAGATGGAGGTTAGTAACCGTTTGCCGTGCTAGTGTGTGAATACGAGTTCAAATTTCTTTCCATGCTTAATGCTTTTAATTTTATTATTACTTGCCTACTTTCTCGCGTAAAAGTGTTTCTCTTGTCTCCTGGAATTGAAAACTTAAATACTATTTCAAAATAATAAATTCTTTCTGAATGTACTTTCATATCGTCTACTTATATATTTACACCTTCCATGCCGACTCAGTAACAGTAAATTTATAAACTATCTGCCCGGCCGCGGTTTGCACACGTGGTTTTTATGAAAGAAAAACTTTAACGATAGGTTTTCGGGTTAGTGAGTCACGACGAAAACACATTTTACTATTTTTGACCAAAAAGCATAACAATACCACACAATGTTTATGAGATATCGAGGATATCGGGTAAAAAATTACCCCTTTTCATCCATACTGGGTGCCAACGCCGCAAGGGGAATCTACCCTTAAGTTTTCATAGTTCAAATTGAAAATTTACTCTTCTGCCAGCTGCCTCCAAATATGTGTATCTTGCCTTACACGGGATTTAAACCCAGAACCTCCTACCAATGATCCAAACAACTACGCCAAAGTATGTTGTCAAAATTCTTAAGAAACTAATGTGTACATACAGGCCCGTGTCTAAAGAGGTATGAATGAGTATTAATAGGACGGCAAAAACTAACAACTTTTAAATTATGTCTCTGTAGTCTTGCCTGAATTCACGACTTCTGGTATGTTTTACATATTTACAACACCCTTAAAATGTCGAATGTTGAAAATCAAGAAATATATGTTTAAGTGTTTATAGGTAAGTTTCATTCATATTCTAAAATCATCTGGATAGCTCAACAGGTTTAATGGCCACAGAGGATTATTTCGTACAACGTTTTTTAAATACCCTTAGACTCTGAATTAAAAAGAAAATACTGAAACAACTTTATTCTGAAGCGAAAACCACATTAATATTTCGAACGGGTCCAAGAGTTACCGAGGATTGGTTGAAAACGCATTTTAAGGCTTTTCCGGTTAACTTGTTTTCGTGGAATTTTAAAGTAGTATATTTTTCGGTCATAAATCAATTTATGATAGTAACTATTCTATTAAATAACTGTTATTTTATTTTAACATAAAACGTAACACGAAAGCAGTAGAAGATAAAGCGAAATTGTAATCACACTAAATTTTACATAAAAAATAAACGAGAAAAATACCTAGGGCCAGGGTATCATACCAGGAAAGTATATTTATGACTGGGCGCCGTAGGCATCTGCTTATCCCGGAGTATGACACAATTCTGTTCAAGATATACAGACTGGTGAACAGAGAGTGAAGCTGGGGGAAGTTAGGCTGCCTGTTAACCAAGGAAGTCTATAGAGGAAGAGGGAAACATAACGATAAAATTCAGGTATTTAGGAGAAAAATAGAGTTGGATAGGCGGTCTATGCCTATGAGATCGGGAAGGTAGTGGAATTTACTTTTGGAGGAGTTGGAAAGTTTAGGAGGAGTTTAGTAAATGACTGAAGAGAAGGTTTTGTCTGCCACCTGGTGGTTGCCTAATAGTAAGCAAATTAACTATAATAAAAATAAGTATGTTAACTCAATGTGCATTAATTATTTAATCATGTACTTATTTCCTTACGTTTTCGTGTAGTTGTAATTATGTAAATGTAATTTGAAAACTTCAACACACGTGTTGTGCAATTTCGGAGACAAATAAACTGAATTCCGCGGGCTGGAGGGCGACAGGCAATTCTTGCTAGTCGAAAAGCCGGCCCAACCTTTTGCCTGGTCCTCTCTTATACACAGTATGTCCCTGCCAGATGGTGGGAATACGTAGTAGTGTATATACTATATACATATTTTCCTCGGACTGGAGGGCGTCAGGAATGTCTCGCTAGTCGAGCAGACGGCCCAACCTATAGAATGGTCCTCTCTTATACACACTGCGACCCTGCCAGATAGCGGGAACACGTAGTGTATTTCCTTTCCTTTTCTTGAGTGTGGAAAATAATACACCAAGAGACGAAGTGTTAAACTGGCAGCCCGCATGTTACCGTCGTATTCTGAGGAAATTAATGGGAATGACGCCTTGCACACGGGGCAGTGACCGAAAGCATGTTGTTCTAGAATTAATAAACTTAAAAAAACGAAATTTTATTGGGAAAATTATGGAAAAGTAATCAACCGTAGCGTGTAATCGAGTTATAGCAAATTAATCAAATATATTTCATGAGTTTTATTCATTTAATTATGTTTTAAATTTTATATTCAAAGTGCAAATAGAAGTCAGTAAAATCATGAACGTCTGAAGTAACAAATTTATTTCCTAGTCCTTTAGCCAGCTCCCGTAGCGTAGTTTGTAAGGCGCATCTACTGTTCCAGAGGTCCCGGTTTCAAATCCTGGTTTGGGCATAGCTATCGTGTTGTCCCTTTACATCACTTTACCATAACCGATTCTGAAGTCTTCGTTGTATAAGGATAGTAAATCCTTTCCTCTCATATCTCCTCCTAGCTCATGATTAATGCTTTCGTCCTCGTCTTTCAACATGATGTACAGATTAAATGCATTTTTTGTAGACTTTCTGTTCCAGAAATGTAATTTCCTCTAAGAAATTTTACTGTCTTAAAAACTAATATTTTAATGCAATAAAGGAAGTAGAAATCATAATTATTTAACTCTTATCAAAATTTTGGTTTCAAACCAATTTATGTACCCGCAAATGGGTTCCGAACCACCAATAAAATTCGTCATTCTTGAATTAAGAGCTCGAGTTCATTTACCATATTGAAGTCCTTTATCGCTCGTTTTAAAGTCTGAAGGAAAATTACCAAATTGCATATTTACCTGATTTATAAATTAACCCGCCGTTCATCTCTCGATGTCATCAAATCGATACGCCGCATAAAAATAAATACTGTTGGAAATTACTAAATCTCAATTAGCATACTTCGGGACTTGCTACCGCGTATCTTGCCTACTGTACAGCACGTACGTAATTCATCCTTAGTCCCAGGTAAGTTCCCATCCTGCTGAATGCTTATTGGCCGTCTCATTCCTAAATGTGAAGGTGACCCAAAATCAGCGCAAGATTTCCGCCCTATCAACAACTTACATGTACTGACTAAACCACTGGAACACATTGTCAATTAACAGGTTCTTAAATACTTAAATATATATAATTTACTAGAGAAATATCAGTCGTGTTTCAGGTGTCAACATATAACTGCAACTGCTCTAGTAAACATCACAGATGATATACGTCGTGCCATGGACAAGAGAAAACTTACTGTCTTAGCTTTGTTAGCCTTCAGCAAAGATTATAATTCCGTTAAATACCGTCTGCTTTAAAAAAACTATCGACGCTTTACACACTGAAAAAAAGAGAATAGTTGCCGGTGTCATACATTTGTTAAATAGGGACAACAAAACAGTTTGGTTGTTGGTATTGCTCTGGACAGTTCCTTCAACAATCTGGTTTGTAGAAGAAATTAAGAGCCTAGTTGCTTTTACAAACCAGACGTAAGGTCTACAAAACCGATTGTTGAAGGAACTGTCCAGAGTATTGCCAACAAGCAAACTGTTTTGTTGTCTCTATTTTAACAAAAGTATTGTACCTGCAACTATACTCTTTTTTCGGTGCAATTTTTCTTCAAAAACTTGCGACTGGTTCGCATCTTACCTGTCGCACGGATTTAAGATATTATTGTACGGGAAATGTATTTCTGAATGGCGACAGGTAATATCAGGTATTCCGCAAGGTTCGGTTCTGGAGCCACTTCTATTCTCAATGAACAGCACGACTTGCCGAATCACATGTCATTTTACCAATGTCATATATATGCAGATTATTTTCAGATACATTACAATTCGCAGTCTGATTTAGAGTGTTCTGTTGGCAACATTACTTCACATTTAAATTATTTTATGCAGTGGTCATTTAATAATTACCTACTTAATCCGCACAAAACTCAGAACATTCTGATTGTATCAAACAAGCTATTTAGTAAACTATTTATATCGTGTCTAGCGAAACTCTCGTTAAGTGGCGAGGTAGTGCAATCGAAGAGTAAATAGGCCTTAACAAACTTGGGTGTAGTCGTTAACGAAACACTGACATGGTAGACCATACAACGGTTGTGTGTAAAAGAGTGATTGTCGCCTTGCATTCATTAGATCGTTAAAAATATATTTTACCACAATCACTGAAGTTAACCCATGTGAGATTGTTGGTCTTCCCCCACTTCTACTAATGTGATTTAGTATACAATAACATAACATTCAAACTTGCCTATAGACTTCAAAGACCATAAAACTGGCGTGTGCGCATTATTTATAGTTTAAAATATAGCGAATGCCTGATCACTTACTACAAAAATTTATCTTGGCTGAAGTTAGGGTCCAGACGCAAACTTCACACATTAATCTTGTTATTTAAAACTCTGCCAACACAGCAACCCGTTTACCTTGCTTCCCGTTTTCACCTACCATTTTCTTCCCACAAACACAAAACTCGTTCCCCCGTAACTGATAATCCTCGGAATTCCTCGATCGATACATATGAAGGAATAGTCGAAAACATATTTCACTTATTTTCACTCAGTTAATTACCGTGTTCCAGAACATCTTGAAGTGCAATCTTAGCCATGTGTGTACGTATCCAACTAAAGTGAAAGTCACGACGGTGGCCAGTTGTGATCCAGCTATATACATAACACATACTAAATATTGTTTCTCCCTTTTTGCAACTCGGGGATTGTATTTCGAAAAATAATTAAACTACTTTTAAGGTATTTGCGTACCGTTAAGTATTTCATACATTTCTACCCCCTTAAATGTCATATTTTGAAAAATCCTGGAATTGACTAACAAGCCTATGTACTTTTTGGAATGTCTCGCTAAAGTGAAAATCATAACTACATGCCATTAGATTAGAGATATATCGACAACTATTCTAAAATACATTTTACTATTTTTTATCTCCTTGGAAATATAATTTCGAAAAAAAAAAAAAATAAATAACCTCCATAGTGCTCGCCTACGACCTGAGAGGAACACACACCAACATCTATCACGTTTCTATGCACAACATTTTGGGATGCAGTTTCATGTAAGTAAGTCAGTCAAAATATTTTATGTACGGTTCATAGCGAAGGCTGGATCATGTTGTGTAATGTCATTACAGCAGTCCAGTACATTGTACACTCCGCTACGTCACTAACCCATAAACAAAAGGAATAACTGTGAAAATGTATAGAAATGTGTGAAAACATATCATTGGATTATCAGATTATTGTGAACTGTAATGCAGAATTGGTGCTATATCGGGCCTATGTCCATATAACAATTTTTTGTTTCTGTAAAAGCGGTGATTGTTTCCCCAGAGAATTGAGCCACTTCGCAGGTCTTCAAAATATGTTTCTTATACATGATGTATTTTTGAAATTATACAAGCATAGTATGAAGTGTGTTTTCTTTGGCTAAAGATATTGGAAATAATGGAGCCAGTTTCACGTAAAACATAAAACACGTGCTACACGTTATACAAGTTCATGGGTAAAATGAGTACTTACGCTGCCCAGTAGCAGCTTGTTATTCCGAACACGCAGGCGTTGCGCAACATACCTACTGCCGACGACGACATCACGAATTGCGCGCCAGCAGGGTTGACAAGACCGCGAGATGTTTATCGCAGGTAGTAGCTCAGACCTCGAGAAAGTCCTTGTGCACCGGACCACCTGACCTGCGCCGTGCAGATGTCATCTAGAATGTGACATGTCTGCCCGAGGGCCGCAGCACTGGAATACCAACCTGGGCCCGGCAGAGTTACAACACTCTTCTACTGGGGTAACCTCTAAACAATGGTAACTCCCGTACTCTGACTCAATGCGAATAGAGAATTGAAAATTTTAGCGTTTGACTTTATTTATCTTTACGATAGCATTCAGTACATGGCACCTTATGGGGGCCGTACACAATGGCTTCGACACAGCTAAATTCAAGCAGCCTTAACTTTACGTTTCCGATTGACTGGAAACCTAAAGCGAAAGTATAATATGGTTAAAGATGGCGGCGGCGAGAAGTGTATGTTTTTGTTCAGTGTGCGGAAAATTAGTGAAAAAAGAAAATGAAGAAGCGATATTCTGTGGTAGCAAATGTGGGCGATGGTTTCACAGAAATTGCATTAAGCTAACAAAATCAGATTATCAAGAATACTCTGCTGACCTAAAGAAGAAATTACATTGCAACAGGCAAGATTTCAGTAAACCTAACCTACAAGAATTAATGGAAAGAATGTCAACACTTGAAAACATGTGCGTCAGATTGCTGAAAGAAAGTAAGGAAGATCGGGAGGAATTCAAAGGTCAGTGGAATTCGTAGGCGACACTTACGATAAACTTAAGAACGAAATGGCCCTCTGGAGACAACAAGTGCAGGACACGGGAAAAGAGGAAATTAAACAGCTACAACGTGAAATTGAAGAACTACGGCAATACAAGAGAAGAGACAAAGAGACAATCTGGAGTTTCACGGAGTGCCAGAAGCACAGGGTGAAAATGTATTCGTTGTAGTTGGAGAAATTGCCAAGGTGACAGGTGTGAGTCTGACGCCTCAAGATATAGTTGCTGCACACATATTGCCAACAATGAAAAAAGAAATGCCAAGACCTATAGTAGTGAAGTTTGTACATAGGTGGAAGAAAGAAGAGATACTAAAGGCTAAGAAGAGTACAAGAGATCTTACGACTCAATCCTTAGGCATGAAGGGTCCCAAGCAGAACATTTATGTAAATGAACATTTAACAGCTAGGAACAAAGCTCTTCATAAGCAGGCCAGAGAACTCAGGAACCAGGGATACAGGTTTGTTTGGACCAGAGATGGCAATGTTTATGTGCGGCAGAATGAAAATACCAGAGTTATACATATCAAGGATGAATTAGTAATGAAGTAGATCAAAGAAAAATTGAAAACTGGAAAGTGATATGCTGCATTATGGTAAATGTGAAGTTTAAGTATGTGTGGAAATGTCCTAATGGAGTTCCACAATCAAAATATGCTAAATTTTTGTGAAATTCAATGTGATAGTGTTGATGATCCCAAAACTAATTCTAGGAAAAGACACAACTTTTAGAGGTATATACATGAACTGTAGAAGTACCAAAAATAAAATTGAAGATTTAGAAACAATGGTAAGTAAATTACAAACTATTGATGCAATTATAATCTCTGAGACGTGGATAGGTAACAATGAGGCCAAGTATTACAATTTAACACAATTCTCTCTTAACCATGCTGAAAAAACAACAGGTAGAGGTGGAGCGGTCGGCATATATACTCACGATTCTTGGTCATGTTCTGTTTTGAAAAAGTGTGATAAAAACATTCATTTATGTCAATTAAAATGAAAAAAAATTCTAATGACCTGAATATAATTATAGTCTATAATCCAGATATACATAACAGTAAAGCTTTCATGGAAGATCTAGAGGAGATAATATTAGGTACTATGGGCAAGATAGTATATATAATAGGAGACTTCAATATTAATACATTAGGGAAGACTAAATTAGCACAGGAGTACTGTGAAAATATGGCAAGTTTAGGACTGATTCAATGTAATGTAACTTTACCAACTAGGGTAACAGATAACTCTGCTACATTAATTGATCATTTTCTTACCAATAACAATACATCAAATGTCACAATTTTCAATGTCAATGAAACCAATAAAGTCTCTAATATAGCCTCTAACAACACAGAAAACTCCCTGTCAACATACACTTCAATCAATTATAAAGCAGCTATACATTTCACAGACAACCCCTTCCTCACAAAACATAATGAAATTAATTATGTATATGATGATTTTATGTGTTACTACAACAAGGGAATTAGTGATGACACCACACCAACAACTTGAAAAATATTCAGGGAAAAAAAAACAGAACCAGTACCGGTAACTTGAATAACGATAGAATTTTTAGATCATACAAAAATGAAAAATATATTGTGGAAGAAACTTAAACTCAATCCACAAAACCAGTACCTAAAAAGTGATTACAACAGATGCTGTAATTTTGTGAATAGCATGAAACGTAAACTTAAAGCTGACTACTACACAAATAAATTACAAACACATAGAAGTAATCGCAAGGAAACCTGGAAAGTAATAAATGAAATAATCCACAATAAACCAAAAGATAAGCAAACAGAAATAATAACTTTACAAAAGAATAGGAAACTCATTTCATCAGATGAAGAAGCAGACGAATTTAATATTTTCTTTGCAAATGTAGGACCAAGTCTGGCAGATAAACTACCAAAACTTCCACTCAGTTGTGAGAAATACAACAAATATAATAAACTCAATTTTTCTTACTCCAGTGACAGTGGATGAAGTAAACAGACATATTAGAACTCTTAAAAACAAATGCAATAAAACACATGATGGAATGACAAACATCATGCTTAAGAAAAGACATGGTAGCTTAAGCCCAGTCATTGCACAAGTAATAAATCTTTCATTTCTTAGAGGACAATTTCCAAAAAAATTAAAGATTGCTAGGGTGATACCTTCTTTCAAGGATGGAAATAAACATGAGCCAGGAAACTATAGACCTATCTCTATTCTTCCTACGATATAAAAATCTTTGAAAAATGTGCTAAAGCTAGATTAAAAACTGAAAAAGGCATTTGATACGGTTGATCACAGATTGCTGCTTCAGAAATTTGATAACGCAGGAGTTAGGGGAGTTGCTCTTCAGTGGTTCTCAAGCTATCTAAATAATAGGATGCAATATGTTTCAGTTAATGGAGTGGATAGTAGTGAGCATGAAGTGACATATGGAGTGCCTCAGGGATCAGTCTTAGGTCCATTATTATTCTTGGTATACATTAATAATTTAGGTGGGCAACCGCTTAGTGGATTGCTGACATTGTTTGCTGATGATGCAGGGATATTTTATAGAGCCAAGACAAATGAACAGCTGCAAACAAATATGCAAAATGACTTAAATGTAGTCAATAACTGGTTGGTAAGCAATAAACTAACAATAAATGTTAAAAAAACTTGTTATATTATTATTGAAAAAAATTCAACTGCAAAACCAGATTGCTTAAACTTACACATAAATAATGAGTTGATTAACAAAGTAAACGTTGTGAAATACTTAGGCCTACAGACATACAGTATAATAACTTGGTCAGCTCATGTTAACTTTATTAAATCTAAAATGGTGCCTGTAATAGGCATACTACACCGCTTAAAAATCACTCCATTAAGTATACGCACAAGCATCTACTATACTTTGATACATCCTCACCTACAATATATGTGTTCAATATGGGGCAATACATCAAAGACTAGACTAAAAGAATTAAAGTACTACAAAAAAGAGTAATAAAAATATTATATGGGTTTCCTCACTTGATGCCATCACAAACTATATTCCTAGAAAGTAAAATCAGACCACTACAAATGAAAATTCATCTATCAAGTATTAACTACATATATACAGTTATTACCAACAAAACTCATTGCAATACCTATTTCATAAATAATAAAGACTTGCATGGCCATAATACTAGGCAAACTAAACATATCCACATGAAAACAGTTAAAACCTTAACATATGGATTAGGGAGCATCACAACAAATGCTACTAAATTACATTATAGCCTACCTATGAACATCAAAGAAATTAATTGCACGAAGAGATTTGATAATGCAGTCAAAAATCACTTATGGGAGATGTATTTAAGGAGATTTAAGTGATCAAACTATTAATCCTAATCCTAAATATTGGTGTATGTATGTGTGCAATGTATAGTGTGTAACTGTGGAATGCTGATGTAATGTTACTATGAAGATTGAAAACTTATATCAAAATCAGACTGTGATAAGATGCTTCTTAATAAGTAATTCATATGTCGTTGGAAGTACAGTTCCTATTATTCTAGTATATTATGTAGGTATATTGTATTGTATTGTATGTTAATACACAGACCTCACTCAAATCATACTGTAGTAAGAAGTGCTGCTAGACAGTCTCTACAACAGTATGTAGACCATGATGTTCTCCCATTGTTCTCTATATAATGTGCTGACTGAGCTGAATGGCAAAGACTGAAAAAAAAATTATGTTTGTTATAAGTTTAAATTAATTAATTAATGTTCCCATGTAATAGCCAACTTTAACTTATATAGTTTTTGAAAGTGTATAAAGCATAACAAAACAATTTAAAACTGTGAAAAGATTTCAGTATTCTGAAGGATATATTGTACTGTATTGTATAGGATAGTGCTACACAGATCTCATTCACTCTATACTGTAGCAAGGAGTTTTGATAGAATGCTTTCCCAACACAATATAGACAAGCAGATATGAAATCATATAAGTAGAGGTAATTGAGATGTAGACTATGAAGTATGTCTAAGGTTAAGATTTATTTGTAAATGTGTGTGTAACTTCACATAAGGAGATGTTGCTTCTAGTGCAATATGTACGTCATGCAATTCTCTTAACTATATTCATTATTTATTTATTCTTTCTTTTTCTCTTTTGTTCTAATGTATTTGTTTGAGCTGAATGCTATAAGACTGACAATGTATGATTTGTTATAAAACTATGTGGATTAAGGCACCCACAGTAATTACCACTCCTAAGTAGTTTGAAAGTACTGGTATGTAACAAATTCAGACTGTGATAAGATGTATATCCTTAACTATACAACTAATGTCATTGCGCAGTAACTCTGAGTAATTGTAGTCCATTATATAGTTAGATTTCATTGCTGTATTGTATATGTGCTACACTAGCAATACTAGTGAATAAGCAGCTATAATGTACCATATATGTACTGTAGTAGGAAATCTAAAGGCAGATTGTGTTATATGTTCTAAGCTATTCTGTGTAGGTTATATGTAAAAAGCTGAATAGTAAAGCCACATTGTATAATTAATGTACCCAATAGCCGCATGTGAGCATATGTATTGTCCCTCAATAGAGCTATGCTCTCTGAGACATTCTATTCTGCAAATAAAAATGTAAAAAAAAGTCAAGATGGCCGTTTGCAAAGAACCCGCTAATGTGTATGCTAGAAAGGTAAATGTTTATTTTCGAGAGTCGTTTTGCTCTCCAGTTTTAGGATTTCGTGAAAAAGTGACAGGTTTTTCTTAAGTAGCGTTGGAGAAGTACTCGTATATGAACTTTCAGTTGCGTCAGTAGATGGCGCTGCTTTTGTTCTGAGAAATATTATAATAAATAAATATAAAATCAGTTATTTGGTCTCATATTTGGAATGTATATGTCATATGCTTTTGTAGTATTTTATAATGATAATGATGAATATTAAATTTTAATAATTCCTATCCACTACACATTGGCCTCAAGTACGGCAGCCACTGATGTTTACAATATTAATTTATTTTTCGGTTATTTATAGTAATATTTAAAATACCAACTGGCATTTACAATTGTCAAACTAAAGCGTAATCTCTGCTTAAAAAGTTTATGACTTGCATCTAATAACAAACAAAAATGTCTCGTAAAAATTAATACAATTTACGTCCAACTCACCAGTTTCACCAACATTTGGGAACAAAATTAAATTTTATTCTTCAGTTTCCGCAACGCGAATAAATTAATAATACTTTCTATTCGTAATTCGCGTTGCGTACGCCAATTTTTTTTTAGCACTGACGTCACAAGGGCCTAGATGCTGATTGACTCGCAAGTTTTGATATTTGCATCTTGCCCTTCGCTTCAAGCCTATCGCGTTAATGTGACTCCACCATACTTTTGTAAATGTATACTGTATTGCTGCACATTGACATAACATGAATTTATGTCAGACAAATTACACTAACGCGGCGCAGCAACAGAATGAAGCAAGAGTATATTGCACCCCTCTTCCTCCTTCTAAATCTTTGAATAGTGGCAAACATACAATCTAGATGTCTAGGCTACATACAATATTACATGTTCTTAATTTTAATAATATTACGCATATTTAAAGTCAGTTAATGAAAGAAAACTCTATTATAGAACATGATGACGATTATATCTCCTTAAGGATGAAAATTAGAACAGCAATTATTATCTCTGCGCGATAGGTTTACGGATGTTAAAATTATTTTCAAATTAAAACGCGAGTTTATTTGACATTCTGTTATTACAGAGGTCCAGACATTATCGTATTAAAAATTATAAAAATTAAAGTTTCCCATTTTTGTAGATTTTTCTAAAAACTGTTTTTAATTTTTTACTCGAAAGTAAAGCATACTACCTCATAATGTTATATATATAAACGTCAGCTGATAAAATATCTACTCGGCAAAAAATCTCATCGAAATTTGATGAGTAGTTCAGAGTTTATTGACGATTGAGTGTTCCAGTCACCCGCTCGACATCGCACCTTTCCATAGACCTTAAAGACATCAGAATGATGTAAAATTCGAGATAAGGACGTACCATAAGTGTCTGATTAATTTATTAAGTAACGTTAACTGTACCTTTACATAGAAAATTTCCTAAGTATTAAAAAAGAGAACGAGTACATACGACGAGACAGACACACACATGGTTGAGAGAAGTGACAAGTCAATAGAAACAAAGCCGCCTGCAGTAAACATCATCTTCCTCCTGGATGTCTGCAGGAAGAACTTCTTCAGTTTCTCTGTTACTTCTTTGTCCAAGCCAGGTTGTAGCAGGAGGTCCTGTATTATACCTGTGGTCTTCCTTGCCTCTCTACTGGTGGAACTGCACGCCCATGTTACTACAGTGACTTGGCCAATGAAGAATATCGCCCACATTACATATCTAACAATCGCAATAACTTTTACCGTGTACTCTCCGGCCGTGTGTGGTCTTATCATACAAACCAAAACTAAATAAGTTATACATATAATGTTTGCAAAACAAGTAAATATCACAAACATGATTGGTAAGCAAAACAAATTATTTATCAAAGAAGATACTATGCACAATTTATAGTATACATTTTGGAAAGTAGTTATTGTCTTCGTTTGATTGCTGTACTCACGATAGTGTGTTACAATTTAACCAAATATGTCATCAACGTGTCTCGCATGTTCAGGTAAAGTTACCTGACAAGGTAGTTCTCCTGAAGCGTTCTTGTTAAGATCTGTCGTTCTGTGGATTCACGTTTGACTTTCGTTGTTACAAGGCGTTTGCATTCCACCTGTAGTTTCTGGTTCAAACTGCCAATCCTTTTTCGTACAATTAGTAGCATATTTACGTAAATAGAAGTAATAGTTTAAAATATTATATCTATTATTTGTATGTAATTTCACAGCATATTATAACATTTAGAATCACTATATTGTGATAAACATTGACGGCAATGTAGATAACAAATACTGTAAGCATTAAAATGTAGGTAGTTCTAGAAGCTTCAGACCACTTTTTATAGACTTCTTTTGAGTTGGTCAGTAAATGATTATTCATATCTTAAAAAATCTGAAGTATTTCACGCTTAGTTGTCCATTTAGTTCGCATTATTATTCTTCCTGCCACAGTGCTAACAAATAACGAATTAGTTAGTACTAGGATCACAAATGTGTCATAAACAGCGTTAAATGAATTATCTTTGATTTGTGTGATATTGACACAAACATTTACATGAATAGCAGCTGTGGCTGAAATGACAGCTAATAAGTAGGCGAGCGTTGTTTTAGGGTGTCGGTGTACCAGATTTATTTTACCGTATTTTGTTTTAGTAGTGGCTACGTCGTGAGCACGGTCGTAGAAGAACAGGTCTGGACACTCGCCTATCTAACAATGTATTTTGCTTGACCCCCTTGTTGTTTGGCTGTAGTTCGTCAAGTTACCGAGAATGTCTTACTTTTTGGCGCTGTTTTCCGGCCGGTCGGACTCAAATTCCGTCCACTTTTTTCCATTGTTAAATTTATAAAGTAAATAAAGATTGCTGGAGCCTTTTCTTAAATTTGTGAGCGAAGAAAGTATTTCATAAATTGATAAAAATTATGTTTTAATAAATTGGTTGTCTTAACGGAAAGGAAGTGGGCGGAGTTTAGTCCGACCGCCGTAACATCAGCGCAAAATAAAATACAATATTCTCGGTAACTGTGTGAACTACAGCCAAACAACTAAGGGGTCAAATATCCAGGCGAGTGTCCAGACCTGTTCTTCTACGGCCGTGGTCGTGAGTATCCACGCCGAATAGATTTAAAACCATCCACACCGGCTTGAGATAATCACAGAAGTTTGTCATCTGGACGGCTGCCATAGCACCTGCAAATTTAAAAGTTTATTTTTCTATTAGGGCTTTTGATATTTAGCTGAACATGAGTATATACTTACTTAAGGTATTATGACATTTGCTATGGAGATATTATCTTTTATGTATTAAATTAGTTTGTCCTATAAGTATGTGTATATGTGTGTATGTACACGTTTATGAATGCACGAATATTATTTGTCTTTACAATGGAAATATATACGGAAAAATAATTGGAATGCGCTTTATACATTCGTTGTTTTCGTTGTTGTTTATTTATTATTATTTTTGTAAAGTAATAGTCGTACCAATATAATTTATTTATATTCAACAATCAACCAAATACTCGTTCCATAAATATTTTGAGAAAACAAAGTTTCGGACTTAAGATTTTTCGAGTGTTAAAATGCAGCAAATAATTTTACTACATTTTTATTTGAGGACTTAGCTGGAAACACAGATTTTTGTAGGCCTACCTAACGAAGATCATTTCGTTTAGTATCAATATTTTACGTAAAATTTGAAAAGGTGAGAGTTTGCGAGCATTTAACAACCTCCTTTTGAACCTCTTCCTCTGTTCTCCGTTTTATTGACTAATCTATTTCTAAAGAATTAAAATCCCCACGCAAATGTTCTTTGTTTTTGAACGTTTCACTACCTCCCAAACAAAGAAAAATATATATTTTTCAATATTGTATTTGTAGTGGCATAACAAAAGTTTTTACTACCATTAAAAAAATTGCCTTATCGATATTCATATTAACATTTACACATACGCTTACTTGGAAAATTTTCATTCTATTATTTAAAATTATCATTGCAAGTCACTGAATTACCGCGCGGTCGTTGTCTTGCAACATGACTTTACGGATATATCAAATGTGCAGCAATGGATGAGCAAACATTTGTACACGGATCACAAATTATTTATAGAAATTTAGATACGTATTCGCAAACTTTGGAACTTCAATGAAGTAGTTTATTTTGTTTGCAGGTAACTTCAATTAAAAAGTGACATTAATTTTTAAATATTATTTGAAAGCCACAACACTATTAAATATTTTAAAGGGTGTTTTGGCTAATATTTTTCAAGGACACCCAGCATAAATAAATAGCGTATGGGGAGGATAATAAAGGGCGGGGTATCATAACCCGAGTTCAGACGCCCGTAGGCATTTTCAAATGCTGATGAAATAAATCACACACAAAGGAGAAGTGAGAGAGAGAGAAAGGCGGGTGAAATGGGAGATCCCCGAGAAAACTAGCCAACCAACGGCCGTGTCCGCCACATTTCCCACATGTGAAAAGTATGGGTGGAACCCTCTAGCTATCGAATCCGGATCGCCTTGGTGGGAGCTGAGCGATCTGACCACTCGGACAACGCGGCCTCTGCTCGGCAGATATTACTTGGAACCGTGTAATATGTTAACCAGCAGAGAGCAGGTTAAGAGTACTATGCACAAACGTGTAAAGCTGTCAGACCCCTTATTTACACACACACACACATACTTATACTGTACATATACATATAAATAAATAAATATATATGTATGTATGTATAACGTGTATCTAAAACATACCGACAAACTTAACATGCTATTCCTGAGGCGGAAATAGAAAGTTTGAGATTGGGAACCCATGGTCCAGGACAAATAAGGAGGACTGAACATGCTTTTAAATTTTGAGAAAAAATTTACAAATTACTGTGATACTTTGAAAACAGCTTGTTTGACAGAAACAGATTTCTGGTTACCAATAAACGGTCATCGAAATCAATAATAACGTGAGGGATTTTTACATTTAACATATCTCAACCATGTTTAAACGGGGTGACAGCACCCTTATTTTAATAAAACATACGTGACAGTAAAAATGTTCTATTTGTAACAAAAATAATAAAATGTCGGCTAAATTATAAAATTAATGTTTCTTGCAAAAACTGTCTAAATCTCATCCTTTAAGGGTCATCATTAAATGTTTGTTTTCACAGAGAACTGCTGTTGCCTACCAAGTATGCAACCAGGAATGACTGACTGCTTGCCACACCAGTGTTGCACGTGGGCACTTGGTTTGTGGCAACGAGGAGTCATAAGTTGCATTGTGTAGTGTTGGTTGTTACAACATTGGTGTGCGTCATGGTTCACCCTCACCCAAACGGTCGTGTAGTTTCCCTTCCCGAACATGGGAGAGGACTATAGTAGACTACAAACCCACACTTCGCTGTTTTGCTGTACAGTGCTACAAGTCCGTATGACAACGTTCACCTACGCCGAAATGACAGACATAGTTCTTCTGTACGGTGAAATGAAAGGTAATGCATGCGCTGCTGCACGATTGTACCACGAGAGATGCCCTGCGCGGAGGCAACCTCATCACGAGACCTTCAGCAGTGTCACCAAGAGACTGCGTGAAACAGGCACGTTTAAAGTGTGAGGTGGCTCTGGTCACCCAAGGAATGTACGTACACTAAATGTGAACGAAGAAGTTCTCAACCTTGTGAAGGAAAACCCGTCAACAAACACCCGCGCTATTGCGCACGGTGAGGGAATGTCACATTGAACTATATGGCGTTGTATGCACGAGCACCTGCTATATGCTTACCACATGTGAAAGGTCCAGGCATTGTCATCAGCAGATTTCGCTCTTCGGCATGCGTTTTAACAATGGGTCTTGCGTCAGAGTAGAGAATATCCAGACTTTACGTCCATCGTATTGTTTACTGATAAAGAGACATTTACGATTGATGGTTACATTAACCGCAGGAACAGTCACATTTGAGACGACACAAATTCTCATGCAACGGCCATAGCTACGAACCAGCAACGATTCTCTGTGAACATCTGGGCAGGTCTTGTCGGCGACCATCAAATTGGGCCCTACTTGATGCCACACCGATTGAATGGACACACGTACTGAATATTCCTGCAATTCACATTGCCAGAGTTTCTTGAGCACGTGCCGCTTGCGGTTCGGCAACGTATGTGGTTTCAACATGACGGTGCCCCTCCACATTACACACTGTACGTAATTTCCTTAACACGGCATTTCCAGCAGAGTGTATTGGATGAGGTGGGCCTGCCTCCCTGAGCAAAACAGGACACGAAAATATAAGTGGTAAATGTTACGTAAAGTAAACATTGAATCATGTTAGAACTGCTCAGGATTTTAACGTGGATCCGTAATATGCAGGACAGAACAATATTAGTAAAATGAGCAAGATGAGTAATATATATGTGTAGCGGCTATGTTGTCACATTGTGCAAATAAAATATAACACTACCAAATTTTGCCACTAATATATCCGTCTTCAATTTAGTCCAGGATTCGCATGGTGTGCTTATTATGCGTTTGTTTCTGACGTCCTGTGTATGTGTATGTACACACACACCTACTTACACGCCAAAACACACATACACACATATCGTTAAAAAAATTATAGGCACATCCTCTGTCCGCTTGTTACTTACGACAAACAACGCGAAACATATGCCACGTATAGTATTAAGTTCTTGCTTAGAATTTTACAACGCCCTTAATATTATTAGTCACTTGTTACGAGCAATGAATTTAATTATGTTATTGAAGAGCCAGAGGAATAACTGAAAATATTATTTTGTAGAGTCACACCGTTTTGTGATCCTAACTGTATATTTGTCTAATATTCTTTGACATTTGGCTATCAAAGAATTTCCTATGCAATGTGTTCTCCATAATGCATAGTGATAAATTGACGCAAAGTAATGTAAGAAGTTTAATGAGTTATTAAAATAAAAAAAAAAATGGGAGTGAATTTTTTCTAAGGACCTAATATAGAGGTTGGGTCTAGCCAAATTCTCTTATTTGTAATACTAAAATAACATTCGATATTAACGAACTTAACCCTTAGAATTTTTAGTCCAAATAAACAGTTTCCACATTTATAACACCTACTTCAATTTTACAAAAAAATAACATTTTTTGAGCTGTATATTATTTATGATTTAGTTTAATTCAGTATAGAGTTTGACTACATAAATAATGGACTTATTCTTCAGGGAAAATGTTTTTGATAGGACTAGTTTTAGGCACTGCTCTTCAGTTGAACATAATCCCTTTAGTATGTTACTACAGGTCATCATTTTAGCAAATGCGTTGGTAGCACAATAAATAAAATTGCACTTGTTTGTACAAAAAAAAATATCGTACGCATGATTAGTAAATTTGCAAAAGTAATAAGGGAACTCCACAAACAATTCTCGAAAATTACCGGACCATTATATAGAAAAATGCCTTTAAAAAAGGAATATTCCTAGAGTAGTATTTGATTCTTAACAAAAATACGAAATATAGTATAGTCCGTACAAATTTCTTCCTTTTGTCATTGGTAACACAACACAGTAGTGATTTCATGATAAAAGTGTTTACTGATGTAGTACGAACCAAACCAGTACATCTTGCATCAGTGACCCAGTGTGCTAATAACTTCATTGCTAAGGATTTTTTATAAACTTTACTACTTAAACACGCGTTACATTTGCGTGATCTTATCATTGCATCTGGTTTCGTTTCTCACCTTCGACTAAACTTTTGTTTACATTGTATGTACCTCCGTACCTATTTTATGGAACAATTTTTCGTTAAAAAAACTGAAAGTTTTCTGTAGTTTACGTTATTTTAACAGCACAAGTAGGTAATGCTAAATGTTATGCAAAGGGAAATAAATTAATATTATTATATATAAGTTCCTATTAGGTTACCATATACTATTCAAGTAAATTTTATCTTCATATTTTTATTGTGTAAATACCCTGCTACAATAGGTTGGTTACTTGCACTGGTCTACTTTGTTAGTGCTGCAATACGAAAGTATGACAGTTCCACGTGGCTTAGTTAACCTGCTATTGTACCATCACGCTTCAGAATAAAATTGCAAACCATCTGCAAATTGAAACAGAATCGCAGTGTTGCATTTATCTCCTTCAAGTTTCACCGATCTTACCGGCAACTGTATTTTAAACGTTTAGCAAGAAACTTGCACCAATTTTTAAATATTGCTGTCAAGAATAATTTGTCTTAAATCGTCTCTGTTTGGAAATATCATTTTGTGTTTTCTTCTCGCATCGCCCACAAAACCGAACGCTATTCATAAATGCCACTAGTGAAATAAGAGTGACGTACTGCATGCTTTTTGGTTTCTTACTCGTTTGTAAAAAGACTTCTCGGCAATTCCACGCGCTGATATTAAGGACAGGTGCTACTTTTACGAAAACCATTAAAACATATAGGAACATTATACCGGTACTAACCACTTTCCATGTCATACAAACCGAAGAAAGTTGCCGGCAGTTCTTACATCAATTTAACATGGCCTGTTCTTAACTTCTACGTCTGTCGTTCTGAACACAGCGAATGTAAAGTAGGCCATTTTGATCCACATACTGTGACGCACTTCTGAAGTCTGCCATTTCCTTGTCACACATCTTCAGACACGCCCACAAATTTGGTCGTTTATAAGCTACATGTACCGCATTATCGACCATCAACAGTGCCGGCCATCATAACCTAGCCGTCATTCACGTAGAATTTTGGCCGATTATGTAGTATCCAAGTCCACTATAGGTATGATTTAAAAATAATAAAAATAAATACACGTCTCTATGAGACCGATCTTTGCTCGTAATGTATTATTTTTTACTGTATGTATTAATAAAATTTGTAGCGTTTGCTGCAAAAGTCGTAAACTAGATTACATCCGAATTAAAAATTTACCGTAGATGCTGTCTAAACGGTATCGTTTCACAGGCAGTTACTACTATTAGAAAACTTTAATAGTAGATTTCGTAATTGGTTTCGAAGTAATCGCAATTTGTTTCTCAGCTTGATGCCTGATATATCCTCATCGCTACTGTGCATAGTTTAGTGTTGGATGTTGGTAACGAACTCGTCATATCTTCTCGCTGTATCTCCTGCCACTAGGGCAGTGTTAAATACTGGACGACCGCCGTTCAGTTATAGGATCAGCAATACGAGTATATCTTTGAGCGCAGGAGCTGGGGCATGAGTGTGCAGAGGTGGCCATTGTGATCATTCCATGTCGACCGCATCTCGAGGAATTACCTGTGTGTCTTACTGGCGGCTTTAATGAACATAGTGCAGCGCAGTTATATGAGCATGGTTTTATGAATTTTTTATACACTTATAGATTATTCAAAGTGTTCTGTTCCAGAGAAAGTAAAAAAGTACTTCAATAACCACAAATTATAATGTCATAGCGGTTATACGTTGCCGAAACACATGTAGGCTTATATATTTCCCTGAATTATTTTATATGTACACAATAATTACTTGAAAACTACTGCGGAGTATAAAAATTGATGTACTATATACAAAACCGTGTGTAATTGATATTGTTAACTTGCTGGAAAACTGAATTTCATTTTTATTTTGTGAGTTTGTGTAAGTAAGTCCGAATCCAGAGTGTGAGGGTTGAATTATGGGAACTAAAGACTGATATATGAAAGTCTAAAACGTATAAAATTTGAATGCATAAAAGAGTACTGCTTACACTTTTGTATCCTGTAACTTCAGAAGGATTTGACACTTCGAAGGGCACACACAGCATTTAAAGTGTTGAGATGCATAATGATAATCTCAGTGAGCATTTCCAGATATAACTTTGTCTTAAGATGTCAGTATCGCCATGTAGAGGATGTTGAGAAAAAACCACACAATAAGCACATAACGCTAATTTTGGGTTAAACTGGAGACGAAAATGTGACAAAATGTTGCTCGAGGATAGTTCACGTGCACAATATGGCAGGACTGTATGTAAAAAGTTCCTTCTTACACTCCACGTCCAGGTATTATTTCATGTTTGGTACGTCAAGTAAACGTATAATCATATTTGCACTGCTCGAAATTTTACCCTGCACTCATAATACGCAGATCAGAGCAGTAGTAGTAAGATAAGTATGATATATGTGAAGCGCAAGAGGGAACTAACTGCAGTGCCCTATTGCCACATTATGAATGTAAAATGTAATCGTATTACATTTTGGCACCACCATTTTAGTCTCCAATTTAACCCAGGATTCTCATGGTGTACTAATTATGCGTTTGGTTCTGGACATCCTGTATATTATATATTTTTCTTCCAGTATGGTTGGTCTATTTATAAATATTAACATATATTACCCATACGTATATTCACAAGTTAGTCATGAAACTATTTCTGCACCATTCTCTTTTACTGCCTTGCGTGCACATCTACAACGCTGCTCCATTGTTATTGACAGCATGTCTTTGTTTTTCAGACTCGTTTCTATTTTGACTGCAACAATAACAATATAGTCGGTTTTTTTTTTTAAGTGAGCGCCTCCCAATACTTATAATAGTAAAAAAAATATTTATTTATTAGGGCTATAGAAATAAAGTTTTGAGAGTTGTAAAATGTTTTCACTAGTTTTTAATGGCATGAAATGTTTCATATTTAAAATAGGCCTAATGGCTAACAGAAAATTGTAAGCAATGCTCAGTTTATCCTGAATACATGGATATTTCGAAACTATACACATATGATTTGTCAGTAGAACCTCAAGATAAGTGAGAGTTACAACAACCAATCCCTGACGACGAAGCAGATCTGTATATGTCCACATAATGCACTTAACCAGATGGTTCAAAATGTTTTCGCCGTAAAATCGTGAATCTATAAATAAATTTCTGGCAACATTTATTTAAGTTACTAGGAAATAGTTCTTTCTTACCATAGCATATGTGATCAAGCGATTGGTTGTACAATTATTGCCCAATAAATTCTTGGTAAGTGATTCAACAAGCATATTAGAAAGATTAATTTTTTGCGTTCTTTGTTACGTTCTTGTATATTACGTCAATTTGTTTTACACAAAACCTTGTTAATACTTAGCTTCAAATACCAAACGAACTAATAAAACAATATAAATAACGAATGGTGTAGAAGTATAGTCTGCAAACGTTACCAACCCCCGTTTCTCTGAGATAATAACGAAGTCAAAAATTTGAAAGTACCGAGTGACTCGACATTAATGACCGTCGCACAGTGAGCCATCGGACTAAAAGAAAACCTGGTTAAAACTGCTGAAAATAAATAAGTACGTTATGAATAAATGGCACGTTCATTAAAAATAGTGCATGGGACGTAACAACGCAATTTACTTCTACCATGTGCATGAATAAGTGTCGTAAGGTTAGAGTGAAGATGATACTTTTACACACGCTTCGAGAACCACTGTTTTTAGTAAGTGACCAGAATATAAGTGAAAATGGTCTCAACATAAATAAATATTATTTTGACTAATATTTGTTGTTTATTTTATTCTACTTTACGTCTCGTCGACAGTGAGGTCATTACAAACAAGTACAGTACAAGAACTCAGAGGGAAATCTGTCATATGTATAACCAACCTAGCATTCGCCTACAGCAATTTCGGGAAATCGTAGAACACTGAAATTAGGATGGACGAAGATGGAAATCGAACACACATCCTCTAGAGAGCGAGTCCAACATGTTGCCGTTCGCTGTCGCACCCAGCTGTAGTCTCTGGTAAGCACGCATATGTATATGAATTGCTGAGTGGAAAATTTCGACGATATGCTTAACAGAGAAAAAAACATATTTGTATATCATACCTTTTCTGCGAGATTTACATGAATGTGGTTCATTGGGTGTTTGTAGGTAATAAAACAATGAAACTGGCACCAATGCAAAAAAAATTGGTTTTCCAATATTTAAGTTCTATTAATTTGGTATTAGTACCGTGGAATAATTTCCTTTTTCTGACAAATGAATATATTTATTGGTATATTGTAAAGCAAAGCTGTTTTTCTGAAAGTACTTAACAAAGATACTATGAAATTAAAAAAAAAATGTGAAGAAACTCGCACATGTGATATCACTCACTCTAATAGAGAGCATATCGGAATATTAAGTCCACATTGTACAGCAACGTAACTCATTTTCATACACTACAGCTGTAATAAAAAAAATACATTTGTAACAAGGGTATGAAAAATGTATGTCACACTGGCATGTGTATATCAATATATTACAGATGCAAACTTAAAATTATAAGAAACTGAAATAACACATTGTTGGCAAAGCAAAGTCATATAACAGTTAACAATTCCTTGAAATTCGAACTTCTTAGGAAAATAAAATGTGTTTGTTTACACAAGGTCATCCCTATAACAACATTAGAGAAACTAGAGTATGAAAAGTGACTCATTATCATCAGATGTTGTGGGCCACGTCAAAAGGGCATAATAAAAGTCCTTAAACTCATCTGGCACATGGTAGACAATCTTTTGAAGATCACTGATCTTCTTGTGATTTATTGGAATGTTTCCATCAACGTACGCTTTATCGGAAGGCATTTGCAGTATCAACTTCCATGAACTTGGTTTGTCCACCTTGAAAACATCTGTAATAAGCCCATCAATGAACTGTCGTGTTTCAATATGGTCTATGTTCTCTTCTCTGTATGTTAACTGAATTAGAGCAGTTACTTGGTGTAACACCTTTTGCAGATTTTTTGAAATACTTGGGCCACCATGATTTGAAGTCCAGTACAAGCTCACTGAGAACACCACGAAGAAGAAAACTTCCTACTTTCTTTCTTGAATTTACTATAATTTCATTGTATTGCTCAGGTGTAAAAACTCTGTCATACTTGCGAACCACCCTTTTCACAGTAGCAAAGTTCATTTCACATGGCAAGAAGCTGTGACCTCTTATCGGATAATATTGGTGTATCACTCGAAATCGACCTGTCAGTGTAAGAGAGAGTAAAAACCTAGTGGCAGTGCGGTTTCGGTTTTGGCCCGCACAAGAGTCACTAAGAACATACAACTATTTAATGGATGCAGGCAAGTGATTACTGATATAGTCAAGAAGAAAACTGCACTGTTTATCTGGTCCCCTATTGACAATGCTTTCATGGTAGGTATAAAAAAAACGGCAGTGTTTGTAACCCAAGCTATTTATACAAAACACAAAATGCCATGTTCTGCGTAAATAAAAGGTAGACGAAGATTCTGCATATAGTCAAAGACTATACCTGCAACATAATCTTTTTCCAGACACATCGTAATAACGTCACGTTGCTTCTTGTAGAGCTTTCCAGCTCTTCTCTTGTGGACTAGCATTTCAGCCACGGCTACCCGCTCTGCAGTTTCATTAAGCGTCGAAGATTTGATTTTAATATTAGAATGCTTTCGATAATGCTCGTACTTAACCACATTTACTAGGTTAGGGTGTGCATACAGAAACAAATTTTGCATTTCCTTTACTGACAAAGAAGCATCGAGATTTGTAACCTCTCTAGAAACATAGTGTGATCTTTTTACTTCAAACATTTGAATGTGTTCATCAATCAAAATGGTCACATTGGCAGGTAATACGTTTCCTCCGTTATTATGTTTCCCTCGCATATCGTGTGATGAATTACCTGCTGTGATAAGTTGACACATCCTGAATATAGCTTTGTCTGAAATAGCATGCAAACTAACTCCAAGAAGACTTGCGGCAAACTTTATAACGCGCTGTTTCTTTCTTCACAATGAATGTAAATTATGCAGAGTTTTGCCTTTTTTTACTCACCAGGAATTTTTGATCTACGCCTCACAACATTTCTCGTGTCAATGAGCCCCATTAAATAAGTAACTATTTCGTTATTTGGTCTCCTACTGTACAAGGATAAAATAATGTTATCTTTCTCATCCTGACTGAACTTCTGAGTGCACATTGCACGACATCCACCATCTGAACCAGTTTTCTTTGCTGGTACCACATTACCTTTCAAATCAACATACTACATATCTTTTCTGCATGCTAACTTGATTTTTCCTTTTTTATGTTCACTATTATTACATCCTTTCTTCGTTTTACGCCGAGGACTGCCCCTTTCTGAATTTGATAGAATGGTAATATAAGTAACTAAATAATATTTACGACTTCAGATATAAATTGCCGTTTATAACCTCCACACCTCCAAACAATAAAATCGTAGAGTAATAACATTAACTAACCGTGTAAATAAGTCACCAAAGAGAACGTAATGTATACAGCACCAATCGGGAAACAAAAATCAACACTTATCAGTAGCTCCATTGGGGGTAGAACACGATTGAGTAGAAGAAAGTGAAAACTACAGGAATATGTACCTTTTTCCACTAACTTGAATATTCACTTGCTTGTTTTTTCGACAGCAAGATGTGATGGAGTATTTTCTTTTATCCTAGCTTAATATGATGCTTTTACCAATGAACAAAATGGCTATAACAGTTAACTTTTGGTAAAATATGGAATCTCTTCCTTTTTTCACTCAGCGATTCATATATGTGTGTGTATGAGTGTATGCGAGTTACATGCACCACAATATACAAACGGCAATGCAAGACAGTACTTACTCAGTTTATGTATTACAAATCGGAATAATTTAGTGCACGCAAATAATCACGGCTCTTTGATGAAGCAGAAGTGTTGAACAAAAGTATGTAGCATTTAATTTTGTATGAACTTCAAATTTGTCGTTAGTATTTTGAACTAGTTTTGGTCAGACGTAACACCAAAACGACATCGCATAGATCCGCGTGGAACATACGTTCATTTGCATTATGACCTACAAGAAAAACGGGTGATACATATAGCATTAACGGGATATTGATTCGAGATCACTGTTTGGCCATATAACTTAGCCACCCATGCACTTCTAACGGAGAAATCAGCGCAGGCGCTTCATTTTATGCTAGAATCACATTAAAGCGACGGACGCAACGCGAAGGGCGCGATGCGTCACAAAATATTCTCGTTTTTGCTGACACTAGTTTGGCTGCCGTATTGCAAATATTAAAAAGAAGACAAATAGACGTAAAAAAATTTCTTGCCACTCCTTACTAACTTCTTGTACGACATCCATTTATAACGGTGCGGCCACCCGTTACTATTTTGAGTCCTATATTTTGCTTATGTCTACGCCGTTATGTTTCTGCTTATTTGTTTGTTTCTTTTCTACTGCCCTGTCAAGCTGGTATGTAAGTTTTGGCTTGTTTTTTTTTTGTTGGGGTTGTCTGCCCTGAGTTTCGAAGACTGCCTTCACCGCCGCGAGGAAGCGCTGACGTCGCGGGAGTTGGCTTGTGGTTCGACATGTGTGAAATGAGGACTGTTCTGTTTGGGCTGCGCTCGGTGGCGGATGTTCCTTCCCCGTCGCCGAAGTTGTGTGGGGCCGTTGCCCGCCTGACCCGATTGCGGGGTGCCTTCTTGAAGACTACTTCCAGCTGGGGGAGCTGGGTTTCCTCTTGGATCCGCTGATTGTGGTGCTGCTGAGTACCGTGGTGTGGCGGCAGGACGTTTGCGGGGGTCTGGCAGGGACTTGGAGACTACCCCCGTCCTATCCTCGTGTATGAAGGTATTTGCTGAACTGTTGTTTCTGTGACACGACCCGTGTCGAGAAGAGCCCGATGTTCGAGCCTTATGTTTGATGGAGAGACTTTTAGTTTTGCTCAGCCCACTATACTATGGTTCGCCCTAGTTTCATAACTGTCCTCAAATAACTGGATTTACGTATAGACGTAGCTGTCCTTCTGGCCCGCTCAAGACATACTTTCTGGATTATATGTACAGTACCTTCGTGTCACCCAGTCAACAGACCGAGAGCCATACGCGGTTTTATGATTTAGCCGCCCTAGGGCGAAACTGACAGTAACCATTCCCCATTTGGCTCATGCCGTTCGCGGCTAGACCGTAGTGTTGTTCCAGTTTCTAGTGTTGCTGCACGTACGCTTTCAGAGACAATTCGTGCCCTGTATTTTTGTACCTGTTTGTGGAAATCTTTGTAATTTTTTGTATGTTTGGCCTGTCTTTTTTATAAGGGCGTGTGTGCCCGTGTTTATAATACCGGGAGCTCCTTAAAGGTACTTGTACTGTTGGTACGTTCACCTCTTGGAAATAAATAGTAATATTTTGCTCGATCGCGACCAGCCCTGTTTTTCTTTACAGTTAATCCCTGGGTGTATCTTTACGTCGTTACTAAAATACGCTGTAAGGGGTTACACATTGATGTTTACGTTATTATATTATTTCTTCAGTTTATTTGCAATACATTTTCCATTCCTAGTGGCAGTCCCACGTGTTAAAAAAATGTCACGATTCCACGTTTGCAAAAAATGGTTATATGATTTTCTGATAATAGCAAACAAATGTCTCGTGAAATAATAAAATTACGGTAACTAACAACACACTAGTTTCACCAACAGTTGGGCACGAAATTAAAATCAGTTTTTTCAGATCTGTTGCGTCCGCGGAGCGAATATAATATAAATTCTTCTGACCGGAAATCGCGTCGCACCCACGAAGTTTTGTCGTGCTGACGACAAGGAAAGTCTCGCCGCTGATTGGCTGAAGTGTTATTTAATTCGCGTCTCGCCCATCGATCGCGTCGCATCTGCCATGCTATTGTGGTTCCAGCATCATCCGCACTCGAGGTGAGTGCATGATCGTGCACCGGACATCCCGTTTAAGGGTTCTATGGTAATATTAATTCGTATAATGGTGTTACCTAGAGTCTGTACGAAATTTTTCTTTTGAGTTCTTGCAGTTCATAAGTTTTACAGATTATTCAATGTTGTGGTTCGTAAATTTCGCCGTTGTCCTCTATCTCCTACGACAGGCATCGAAGTGTAAGTATCAATTCAGCTCCGCAGCACAATAATGAAACACCATCTTCCTAATTTTAGGTTTCAATTTTCAAGAATTTTTTTCGGTTTTTTTTTTTTTTTTTTTTTTTTTTTTTTTTTTTTTTTTTTTTTTTTTTTTTTTTTTTTTTTTTTTTTTTTTTTTTTTTTTTTTTTTTTTTTTTTTTTTTTTTTTTTTTTTTTTTTTTTTTTTTTTTTTTTTTTTTTTTTTTTTTTTTTTTTTTTTTTTTTTTTTTTTT
>PNEQ01012135.1:0-10520 GCA_003012365.1 Medauroidea extradentata | reverse complement strand
TTAATTTGATGAAATCTTTGTGACCGTCAATTTAAACAGCTGACAAATATTGTTCCATTTGGCCCAATTGAGTATCCATTCACTTATGATTATCTACCGTCGACGGTCGGGACGAAATGTCATACGTAGAATGATTTCTCACCGCTCGAAATTTTTGTGAGCTCATCTACAAACTGGCCTCACCATATAGGAGACCCTTCGTTTATGTAAACACTACATTTCCTGCTAACCGTGCACGGGTGTGTATGTCCGTGCTTTTCGAACTGCCGCATGCGACTTCATTACTCTACGAAGCCGACTGACAACTGTGTAAACTTATTTGCTATCTTAGTTACACAATCCTGATAACGATAAATAGTGTAAATAAAGTTCCTACACTTCTAATATTCGTACAGGCGCCATTAATGTAATTTTACTATAAATGTACGAAATGAAATTATTTTTTCTTCACAATGCAATAGATACCTGCCTAGTAGCAACTTTAATTCGCCGAGAAAGCTACATGAACTCCAATTTTTATACAACACTAGCAGTCCACCGCGGCTTTGCTCGCGAGTATTATTCGTAACTGATAATATTTACTTTAATTGAAAAACCTCTTTGAACACAAGATTGGTACTTCAGTCATCAAGAGTTAGAATGTCCAAGCGGCTAGTTGTACTAATTCTGCAGCAGGATAAGTAGCTATAGCTGTCCACGCGAAAAGCAGTCTTAAGTTTGTCCCGGTCACTAACAGCGACTTCGCCTGGGCCTTATTTATAGCCCTGCTAATTTGAGGTTGTGGGGTAGTTACAGACACCTAAGGTAAGAGGTTAATCGAATGAAAAACATATGTTTACCCTGTGCACAACCATTGGTGACGGTGCCCTCAATTATATATATTCAAAATATTCACTTTAACTTTATTGCCATTACAAAGTTTCAGTAGGTAAAGGTTTCGCGGAAACGTATTTGGTGCCCCAGACTTGAGATTAGTGAGATGATATATCATCGGTTTACTACCAAAAGTCACAAAGTCAAAATAAGATAAAATTATGAAAATGCTAGGAATATGTATATGTTGTTCACGAACAATTGCCCAAGTTAAAAGTCTATTCGTCGTTTCATACTGTTGTGTCACAGTATAGTAACATACATTTTTGTTAATATCTACAATTTAATACTGTTTTTAAACGAAATAGCATTTATGACTTAATCACTTTTGGCAGTATACCGACGATATGTCAGCTGAAATTGTAGAGGAACCTAAGTAGAAAGCGAAATGCAATTTTACCCATTTTAAAGACTACATGTAAATTGCAATAATTCGATCTGCCTTGTAGTGTTTGTGTGTCAGAATTGAACGTTCGCACGCAGCTTTTAACGGAATTCGAGCCCAGAACCTCCCGGAATTTAAACCTGAGTAAGAAACAACTGTGTCACGTAACGTCGAAATAATTTATGAAAATAAAATTTATTTAAAAAAGTAAAATATCTGTCTGTGTCCTGGGCTCATAGAGGTTGTACAACACCACGTCTCGATAGGTTACTGTAGTGAAACTCCTGTATAAGTTGTTTCTCGCTGCTCGTTCCTGTTTTTCGGATCGTCTGCCTTGATTATTGACCAACTAATTTTTATTCTTAATAATCACGTTTCTTATAAAGAAAAAAGTTACATGCATATTTTTTTTTTTAATATTTACGTAAGCATCACTCTGACGCGAACAACACCTCAATAACGCTACTGGTTAGTTACATATCGTGGGTTAATGGAAAACAAATTCTGTGCTTTTTCACCCTTTTGGGTGTTGAATTTCGAAATATTTTAAATTTACATCTTATATATTTGTAGAAGTATCCAACTGAATTGTAAATCACATCGCTAGCCCGTTCAGTCGAATCAAAATCGATCATTCACTAAAAAAACACATATCACCCCTGCACAGTATTGAGAAATCTAATTTCGAAAAATCTGAAAACCGTTTTGCGATAGTTTCTGTAATAATCATCCTGAAGCAAAAATTAATTTTATATCTCGACTGGTTCGACAGCTATCGAGGATTTATCTATAACACATTCAAGGTCTTTTCACAACTTAAGAGAGTAAATTTCGAAAAACCCTTGAATAACCTTTTTAGAATACTTTATTGGTATCTCGTTGACGGTAAAAAACACAACATTAGCCCGCTGAGTTCAAGATATATCGACGATTAATTGAAAACGCTTTTCATCACTTTTCACCCCTTTTCACCCCTTTTCACCCCTTTTCACCCCTTTTCACCCCTTTTCACACCCTTTCACCCCTTTTCACACCCTTTCACCCCTTTTCACCCCTTTTCACCCCTTTTCACCCCTTTTCACCCCTTTTCACACCTTTTCACACCTTTTCACACCTTTTCACACCTTTTCACACCTTTTCACACCTTTTCACACCTTTTCACACCTTTTCACACCTTTTTACACCTTTTTACACCTTTTTACACCTTTTTACACCTTTTTACACCTTTTTACACCTTTTTACACCTTTTTACACCTTTTTACACCTTTTTACACCTTTTCACACTTTTTCACCCCTTTTCACCCCTTTTCACCTCCTTAGGTGGTGAATTTCGAAAATTCCTGAAAATGCTTTTTATGTATTTGAATAAGCATTAATCCTAAACAAAAATCACGTCGCTATATAAAAAGCTACGGGATCGATATATATCGAATGTAACTCACATTACCCCTTTATTAAGAAGTTTAGGGCCGAATTCAGAAAATAAATTTTAAATGGTTTTTGGGATATTTACAAAAGCACCAATTTAAAGCAATGAGCACTTCGATATCTCGATTGATTCGATAGATATGGAAGGATAATTGAAAACACATTTAAAGTTTTTTCACCCCTTTAAATAAAGAATTTCGAAACGTCCTTGAGTCCTGTCATAGACTTTTGTAAAAGTAACCAATTAAAGGTAAAATCACGACGATAGCCAATTGTGTTTCAAAGATATAGACGATTCATAAAAAACACATTTTGTCCCTTTTTACTGCAAGAGGATCGAATTAAAAAAAAACCTAAAATTTATTTTTGGATATTTACGTAAGCAATATTTTGAAGTGAATATCAACTCTCTATCCCGAAGGGTTCGATAGATATCGATAGTTGATTGGAAACACATTTAAGGTCTTTTTACCCCCTTAATGTTGAACTTCGAAAAATCCTTAAATTGGCTACTATGCATTTTTACGATTGTCCTATAAAAGTAAGAATCACTATGATAGGCCATCGGGTTCGAGCTCTATCGAGGTTTCTTTGGAAACACGTTTCACCCCTTTTCACCCCCTTAGAGGTCGAAATTCGAAAAATCCCTCCTTAGTGCTCGCCTACGACCTGAAGGGAACCCCCAAAAAAAATTTGACGATTCTAGGTCCAGTGTTTTGGGCTGGGCTGCAGTTTGGTATGTCAGTCAGTCAGTCACCTTTCATTTTATATGTATAGAGATTATTGTAATTATTCATTATACAACATTATTGTAATTGTTCATCGGTTATAATATTCAGTTGACTGTATTTATGTCAAATTTCTACACTTAGCAAATTGCATCCAATCAATAATTTTTAATCCTTCAGTCATTTTAAACTTATATTTCTTACGCATGAACTTATTTTCAACCTATCAGACCTAGTGTTGCCAAATATTAATATAATATAATATTATGTATTCGTGAGAAGAAGAAATATTTTCTCTAACTTGAACAGACTTATCATTTACGCCTACCACCAGTAGCATATTATTTTGGTCTATTTTTGTATTAACAACTGGTTAAGGACATAATAGGTAGTTTTCTTCACATTGGTGAAAATGCTCAACACTTTCTTGACAGAAGGCTTTAAAAAAAAATGTAAGACTATGAGTACACATACGGTGCACAATGCAGGCATTTTGCAAAATAAAATACCAATTGTTTGCAAAGAAAATTATTTTGCTTAGTTTCGTAACAAAATTGGCAATACTTTGAGTGCGGAGATCTGAAAAGTCGGTGAGTTTCATTGCTGTCAGCAAAATTAGATAAAAGTTACGAGCTATTTGTAACAAAACAATGTAGGGATTTTTCGGTATGAACATTATCTTGCTTTTTGAATTATATTTTATAAATCACTGTAAAACTACCCGGAATGGCCTTAAAGCGCCTAAATGTGTGTGTGCACTTAACAAAACTCGAAAAAATAACCCCGTTTTACGAAAAAGTTATATACTTAAAAAATGTTAATTGCACAACATTGCACCAACACAAACGTTCAAACTGAAACACAACACACTATAATTACCAACCTTTTGCAATCATTAAACAAATTGTTTCAACGTAAAAAATTGTGCTTTTAATGAAGAAGCAGGATAAACTCGTCATACATTAGGACATTTCGTACGAATACTTACACTACTAATTTAGAATATTGTTTTATGTTATAGGAATGTTGTTAGTTTTAAAGTGTTGGGCCAACATATAATTATGTACCAAATACCAACAGACAAATTAAAAAAATTTGCTCTTCTAATGCTTACATCTAAAATTCGTCACAGCATATAAGACAGGGCGGTAATGCGTTCTTCTTTTCGTTTTAAATACTTTCCCTTGTTAGTAAAATATGGTTGATTTTTAACGTTGATGAAACACGGGCATTCATACCATATGCCAACTGTATGAAAACTGCTTTACCACCAATATTCTGCCAGCCATTTCAAATGTACAGAAAATTGCTTCTAACAACTTTCATTACAAGTAATAGGTTAAGAATTTTTTACGCTTAATATTTTATTCTGTATGTCATTTTGAGATTGTTTAACAAAAAAAGGTCATATATAAACATACCAAACATATGATAATCAACCCGTTGCCAATATTTTACAAGTCATTTAAAATGTTCAAATATTTGCTCTCCCATTTCTCAATCTTAGAATAAATTTCATATCAAATGACATTGGGCATGACTTTGTTCCTTTACTATTTTAATTGTTTTTCTTTTTTAGTTACTATAGTTATTTAGCATTGGCTTAACATAGATCTTTATTAGACACTACCCATATGTTTGTAACATCATGCTGATTATAATATTCTAACCATTTCAAAAATTGCTCTTTCAATGTCCAAGTCTAGAAAAATCTTCTCGTATATGAGGTTGGGTGGAAATAAATCCTGTATTCTATTTCAAACATATTTATGTTGATGAAAATGGGTTGGTTTAATAATTGTTGACACAAAATAAACAATAAAAACGAAAGATAACCATATGCTTAGCAACTTGTTGTCAATGTTGTAACAACCTTTTCAAATTTCCCAATATTTTATAACTGTGTTCTGGGTCTGTTTCGATTTAAAAGGTTCATTATAATTGCAGTTTTGAAATTTCACAAAATTTTATATTTTTTAACTTTTAAGTTGGTGTACTACATTGGGCGAACGTTTTTATGTAAGCAGTCCAATACAATATACTGCCCATAGTTCTAACGGATTTCCAATCATTGGCCCAATCTATGTTGCTATTGGGTTCTAGCATTATGTAACACTAAGTACTCTAGCTCAATCAGGCAGTACACAACCTACTTTCCATTTTGTTGTACCCTCAAAGCAAAATTATCTTCAGTTTAACTCGCCATGGAATCCTATAGCACCACCGTCATCTCCGCACTCCCTGAACGCTGGTCCCAATCGAAGTTTAAACGAGACAAATTAATTGACATACAGTACACACAGAGATTTAAGCGAGTAAAATATTTTTTCAGCAATAAACTGATGGTAGCGTTATAAATATTAACAGTTTAATTTTGCATTATCAAAAGAGCAAATTTTCACTTAAAGTGTGTGAATAAGACTAAATTCTGCATTTATACTTTCACAAGAAATCAATTTATAAATAAGCAGAGTGACTGTAAGTACGCTACTTAATAGTGGTGCAAAACTGAAATGTATAAGGAAGAAATTGACACAGGAAATTAAGAGTGCTTATAACACATAACTGTAATATCCTGTACCTAGGTTCAGATTAGATGTTGTGACAAATAGGTCTAGTCGAATGTTAAAATGCCAGAAAATCATACAGGTTGATGGTTTCGGTGACAAAATTGCAGTTTTGTTAATAAATGGCCTAGGAAATTCGCTCATTTTAGCTGATTTTATGACCAAATTTAGTATTGCTTTAAATTTCGGAATTTGGCTGATTACCATACTAGATAAATAACATGAACAAATTACTTCTGGTACGTGGAATGTTTATGACAATTTTTGTTAGAATTCTAAGTTATTTAGTTGAGTCAACAGCCATACAAAAAGTTGGTTGGGAATGTACATTTTCCAGATACTTTCTGTAGCTACTACCACTAATAATATTTAAAATATAGCTATGATACTCTGTCTTAAGAAAACATACTGCAACTTTTCTGGAAATAACCGGTGGAAACACCATCTATGAAGTCCAGGTTTAGAGTTGAACAATTTTTTAGGATTTAATACCATATTCTGGGCTAGTACTATGGTCAAGTACTAAAGTGAAGCTTAAGACATCCTTGACCTGACGCAGAACTAGAAATAATTCAACAGAGAAACTAGTCTGAACTCAAGGAAAATAGTGTCAAGAAAAACGGTGATACTGCATGTCTCTTTCGAATGCACGCGCTATCAGTAAAGTTTCTATCAAGATTAGAGTAGGTTCGATCCTATTAGAGACATTCGAAGGCTCTATCAATGTTTGAAATATCTGACGACTCTTGAAATGACCAGTGCTTATTGACTAATTTCTTTGGCTGAACCCTCTAGGCAATACACTGCAATTTTATTTCGGAAGTCTCAGTATTTTTTCTGAGTAATGCCATTTACGCTCTGCAATGTTGCAGTTAAATTTACCATGTGTTTGTACGAAACCATAAGGGAGGAATATAAACTCTTCGAATGAACGTATGTGGATGACATTTTATAACCTGAGTTTATTTTTAAGAAAATTTGCAGCAAGTTAATAATATTTTGGATAAACTTTGTCAAGCGGAAATAACTGGAACTAGGAAATATGTTTTCTGCGAACAGAATCACCATTCGTTGGTCATGTCCTAACTCCAGAATACGTTCGAACAGCATTGGCTACTCTAAATAATTTCTTAGTTTAGGCACTCAAAAATGTAAAACAGTTCAGAGCTCATCTTGATATTATCGAATTATATAGGATATATTTCAAACAAAAATTCCTCTCCCGTTAAGATCGTTCCTAGCAGTGGGATGAAACAGAGCAAACAGAATTTGAGGACGTGAAAACTTTGTTTCATTGAGACCATTCAATCGTCCTATTTGGAAGATTTTTCCATTTCTTCCTCATATGCCTTAGGTGTGAAACCTTCGCAATAGTGTGACAAAAGTTTAGAGAAGGGAGTGGTGATTGTTAGTCGCACTCTAAATGCTGCAGAAATATTTTATACTGTCACTGAGTAGGAAGCTGTAGCTATTATTTGGTTTCTTAAAAAATTTCAAGATTTGCTGATAGGTCAAATGATATATTTGCTCACTGACCACCAACCTCTAATTTGCCTTGAGCCGGGAATTATTTTAACGATAGTTTGTTACTTCAAGAATTTGAACTTGTAGTTCTATATTCCGAAGGTTCTGAGAACCAAGAAGTTGGGTAGAATCTCTTATAAATGACGTAGAAATATTCAGGTATCTAAAATTATTAAAGAGTTAACAAAGTGTCCAGTTGTATAACTGAGTACATAGAAGCGAGCACTCAATTAAAAGAGTCGCTCAAATTAAATGATGGAAAAGAAAGTCAAGGCGAGTTCTGCACGAAAATACTTCAAAAACTTAGCCAAGAGCCTTAAAAGCACATAATCCCGGAAAAGTATTGTACTTAACGGGAAGGATTAGTGTTTCAACACAGTTCATCTCAGTACTGATTTAAAAGTATTGGTAAACAGTGATACCGAAGTGCATTTGTGAAGCTGTTATGTTAAAGGTTCATTATTTGTTAGGTCTTACTGGTGTGACCAAACAGTAAGAAACATTTTGACGGAATTCGTATTGGCCTTAAATTTTGGTAACAATAGCACAAGTGATAAATTCATGTGTTGTTGGCCAGAAACGCAAACGTCGTTAATAAACTTTAAAAGATAATTATCAAGGCATTTTTATTGTAACTGCTTAAGCTTGTTTCTGTATATTTGTATTATAGTTACCTACTTCAATAGCAGGAGTAAAGTACATATTTGTAATAAAATATATACGTTCCAATATATGAAAATAAATACAATTCTACACACGCTTACCAATAAACTATAGGTGTTCATCGTGGAGGTTGAAAAAACCAAGTTACTTATTGCATAATCATTATAGTACCTTTACTAGTCAATTTTGGCTGTACACAGTTAAAAGTTTAGGCATTGTACGTACATACAATAACTTCTGTTCGCTACCCACAGTGTAATCCTGTGGAGAAATATATTTGTGTACTTAGTGTAGAGTATAGTGCCGCCAACGGCAACATAGCTGACGAGACAGAACTCCTTTCACTGAAATTATTTTGAACCACTTTGTGCACATATCGACAGATTTTTCCCCCCTTCAAGGTATTAACAATCAAACACACGGGGCCACGTAACCCAAAGATCCTGTCTGTCCCTCGTCCGAAGAAAATTAAGGAAAAGGAGAGTAAGTTAATGCAAAGGAAGCTTTGAAGAAGGAAGAAAGCAAGGCATAATTCCGAAGCTAAGAACAAATGTAAACTACAGAAGATCTGTAGCCTCAACATGTTAGAAGTCGGAGACCTAGTGTTAAGGACACAAGTCCAGTTAGTTATTTGTTTGAAGCTATCACAAAAAGCTACGACGTTGGAACGAATATAACTCAATGTGAAGATCATCAACAAAGAATACTGATATGTCATAAAAACTCTTGAGGGAAATGAATCTGGAGTATACAACAGATCGAAGACTTCAAATATAATTTGCTTTACACGTTTTATTTTTATAATTGTTACATTTACTGTGTTTCTGTACCAATTACTTAAGTGTGCTTGTGCGTGTATTTCTTTTTCAAATATTTGCTTAAACTGTTTACTTCTAAATTTTAAAAGTCTTCGCAGTAGACAAAAATATCCCAGAGAATTTATATTTATATACTTTATTTATGTGATTTTGTTCCAGAAACGTACAGAGTTTAATATAATTGTATTTGGTACAAGCTCTTTTCGTCACATATTTATTCTTAGACAGACATAAACTCATGCACGGCTACTTAACAAGTTCAATAATTTAATTTTGCTACTTGTAATTTTTTTTAATTCGTAACGCAGTACAATTAATATGCTTACTAGTAACATATTAGACTAGAAGTTATATTCAACAAAGGTGTTAAAAAGAGCATCTAAAATAGTGCAAAAAATTTGGTGTAACTTAACATGTTGATCTTAATGTAATATTTGCCAAAAACTATGTTCAGTACACTGAAAATTAACAGTTTTTCTATATTGAAACAAGTAATTTAGTAGGTAAATAAACAAACACGTGTTAAACGCAAGTTGGTACGTAATTTTTGGTAAGTTTCCAGGAAAATTTCCTAGCCTGAAATGTGAGAAGTCTTGAATGTTTGTGTAATCTTTTGTTGATGCTGCCTATCATACACTAAAACTGTTCCAATATCAATTTGCGTGTTTACACACAAATAACTTACTATCAAAAGTCTTGTTTAGAATAATTTGTAAAAGCATACAACATTAGCTTTAATTTAATAATTTTTTAAAAATAACTATAACTACAGAGTAAAATTTTGAATAAAACTATGTTTACACAAAAATAAATTTATAGTATTCCTAATTGCTGTTTAATGCCGATTTGTTAACATAAAGATATAAACATTATGCAAATTACATCAATGGTGCTTTAAATCACTAAAAAAACCGTGTCACATTCACTTATATTACAATTTGATAAGGTGAATCAGGTGTAACAGGAATAAGAAGATAATTCCTACGAAAATATATATAATATCAAAAATTTAGTTTTTAATTTTGCACGCATCATATAATTAATCAGTGTTTGTACAGGAATGATATATCGTATGTTAAAAAGTGTTTAAATGGCCATTGTTTTTCAAATAAAACACGCAAGAACAAAACTAACTCCGGTCAAAACTGTTACATGTAATTCAGCGATGATTGAATATGCCTCTTGAGAAGGTCACATTTAGTTCTGAACATCACAAAATTACCACACTATACGCATAAGACCTTAATCTGCTCAATTTCTTTCACACCAAATTTAAAAAAAACACCATTATAATAATATAAAATAAGCACTGGTGACACACTGTTACACGCGTAAATATACAGGCTGGACCAGAATTCATGTGCCAAAGTCCGGGAGGGGATTCGTTATGGAAAATAAGGTGGGGTACATAAACCAACACTATTCTGTGGTAAATATTAAGGGAGCTACGCCACGTTGAAAAAAATAATTTTTTAAACATTTTTCGAAAAATACTAGAAAATATAAGAGATAGAGCCACCAAAATTGGCATAGA
>PNEQ01012134.1:110545-132992 GCA_003012365.1 Medauroidea extradentata | reverse complement strand
TGAATACTGTTACATACTATTAACTACTACCTAATAACATCTGATTTTCTGTGTACAGTTTCAGTCTTATCTGTTTTTTTTTATAAACTACTAAAATTTGGATGGCCATGGCGTAGGATTTGGACATAGAATAAGAAGGGAAGTTGAAATTTAGAAGTACATTTGATTGTTATTATATTGTGAAACAAAATCTGAATAATTAAATAAAATATAATATTTGCAGCTGCATACTAACTCCTAAATTTCAACTCTGCTGGGATCGGAATACAGGAAAACTTACGCTATTTGAATTCAACTACGTAAACCTAAGAACGAATAATTTTACTCTAAATTCGTTAATAAATATCTGTCGTAAACCCTCAATTCACAACTTGGCGGTTTTCAAAGAAACTGAATTTGTATGTTTAGCCTGCTCTGACATTATAACATGATAATTAACAGTTTTCTGTGAAAGGAAAGATACTAATTTTATATTGTGGGAATTTACGATTAAAAACATCAGCGTTTTTTGGGTTGACGATCCGTGTTGTTTACCTCTGCGTTGTTTACTTTCACATTTAAATGTTTATTTTTCGTGTTTGAACTTTTAGTCCATATTCCGAATGCATTTTAGATTAAGAAAATAACCAATTTTTGCTCACCTCCCAAAAAAACAGAAGACCATTAACGAAGACAAGGAAAAGTAAAATATTTTTCCTCAGCAAGATGAAGAAAGTAAGCCAAACAAATCTGCTTGTGAGCCTACCTATGATGACTGTTTAACCTTTCAATGTTCAAGTTCGCAATGTGTACAAACATGGCCTAATTGCTGGCCTGTCTCTAAAAAAGATGACTTCAATTCTAGAAATAACTGGCTATTTTATAACAATGGGAAACTTGGCTGCACTACATGCAGGGATGTTGGGAGTTTAGGTGTTGTAAAAGAGATGGTCATGAGAATTAACAAAGAGTGGGTAAAATGTGAAGTCACATTTAATGGTGAAAGCAGGAAACAGCAGCTAATGTCTCTGAGAAAAAGGTTTTTGAACACAAAGAGAGTGCTGTTCATAAAGCTGCAACGAAAATCAAGGAAAAAGCAAAAAAAAGAAGTGCTGGAAAAGGTCTGTTTAAAAGCTATGACAAGAGAAAAGAAAATAACACTTAAAGTGTTTCGTACAGCTTACAAGGTAGCAAAAAAGAACCAGTCGTTTTTCACCTTTGATGGCGAGATTAATTTGCAAGAACTGAATGGCATAGATATGGCAATAATTTTACATTAAACAAACGTTTGTATTAATATCGTAAATCACATTGCAAATGAAAAGAGGAGAGCACTAGTAAAGCAAATTGTTGATTCAAAAAGTAAGATATCGATTGTCACAGATGAAGCTACTTCAGTGAGTCAGAACTCTATGTTGATAGTTTATGTTCGAGTTCTTATTGAAGGAATTAACCTAAAGGAGCCACTGAATTTGTTCATTGACTTGATCGAACTTGAGTGTGTAACTGCAAAATGATTATATTCAAGCTTGATGTCTCACCTTCAGTCGCTAGGATTCACGGAAGAATTCCTGAGTGAACATTTGATATGCCTGACATGTGACGGAGCAGGCGATGTTCGGATCTCATAGTGGTGTTGCAACACTTTTCAAAGAAAAGTTCCCTTCTAGTGTTGTATGGCACTGTGCAAATCCTAGACTAGAGTTGTCTGTTAATGGTGCAGTAAAAGATGTTGGTGGTATAAACAGATGTAAATCTTTCATGGACAAGTTATATACCATATACCATCCATCTCCAAAAAATGTAAGAGAGCTTAAAGGTTTGTGCACAATCATTAGAAACTCAAATTTTAAAAAATGGGCGAATTTTGTCAACAAGGTGGGTTGCTTCCAGCTACAATAAAGTCGTTGTAGTGTGGTAAAATTATGAAGCTATAGTTTTACATTTTGAAGAAGCCAAGGAAGTCAGGACAAGGGATAAAAAGGATCGTGCAATGAGTGACGGTTTGCTGAGGAAATAACTTCAACTGAGTTCATTTTGGATATTGGACTAATGTGTAATTCTCTCCAGGAACTATCAGAAGTTAGCCTCAATCTACAAGAAAGAAACATTGATCTTACAAAGCTCATTTGAAAGTCAAAGATCTTGTTTAAGTGTTTGAGAGAAGGAAGACATGGCCAGGTTCAGCTTACAGAAAATCACTTGAAGCTGCAGAAAAGCTTAAGTTTTGTGGTGTTGTTATTCATAAGAAAGGCATGCTAAATGACCCACCAATTTCTCCATGTGCTTTCTACGAAAGTTTAAAAAATTCTGTTCAGAAACGACAGCATTGTAATAGTGATGTGGAAATGGCGAGGTGTGCAACAGTTTTAGATTTCAGGACCTGGCCGACTGGTGCAAAAGAAAACATTACTTTTGGAGAAGAAGAAATCTGTGAACTGTCAAAAAGATTTAAGCTCAATGAAAGGAAAATTATTCGTACATTCAGAGAATTTGTGAAATTTCCCAATGTAATGCCTGAAAAGCTACTTAAACTTAAGAACATCATGTACACCATTCCTGTGTCATCGAGTGGTTGTGAGAGGGGTTTTCCCCAAATGAACATTATTGTAATACCAGACAGGACCGCTCTTTTGACAGAGACAATTAGAAATCTCATGTTTATGTGGATTGTCGGACCCCCTCTAACAAGCTTCGAACCTTCAAAATATGTGAGCACATGGCTACTACAAGGACGTCACTCTGCCATAAATACCAACAGCAAATCAAGAAAGAAGGAAGAAGAAAATGGAGGATTGGCTAAAATTTGGAAAGTTATTTGGAAAATAACCAATAAATTGCCAAGGTTGTAGCAAATTTAGAAGGTTAATAGAATACTGAATGACAGTGAATATTAAAATTGTATGTATGTATGTAGTATCTTCATACAGTTACGTGTTTTTTAGTTTTACTATATTGCTAAAGTATGTATTTGTCTATTTAAGTGTGTGGTATATACGTGTTTGCTACATTTAACATTGTTGGCAGGCGAGGAATTTCCAAGTATTCCTTATCAGTTCCACCACCTTTTCTCCCATAAAAAATGCCAAAATGCCAACTATATGCAAATCATGTCGACTATGCTATACCATCATATGTCATGTAGACAGCAAAATAATCTTTAGTTTACCTGTTTAAGTATACTGTCGTCCGCACCTGACTTTGGTCGTTAGGCCTGAACTTTCACATTTTTGGTATAATTAACTTTCAAACTTCGCTTCTCAGCTATATAAAGTGTATATTTTTTCCACACATATACATACATTGTTGCTTTTTATGCCTAGTCATATTTCACATATTTTATTTTTCAAGTAATACCGAGCGAAGTGGTACATTGGTTACACCTTTGGACTCGCATTCAGAAGGATCAAGATTCGATTTCCTGTTCGTCCATATTGAATTTATATTTTATTATTTTTCTGAAAGCTCTCCAACCCAATACAGTCACGACACTTCAACACCTCGAGTGTTGTTAACTGAGGAGCTTGTTTTCAAAACTGGATATCTCCAAAGAATTAAAAAGTATGTTTATGATAAATTCTGTACAAACCATATTCACTAAATCAGATGGTGAAATGGTTTTTATTTAAAGTATATAGGTCAAAAACCCATTTCACCGTCTGATTTATTTGATATGGTTGGTACAGAATTAACCAGAAACATATTTTTTAATTATCTGGAGATATCCGGTTTTAAAAAAAGCTCCTCAACTATGCACTCGTCGTTGCAAGTCTTTACAGCAACCAGCTTTACTACAGATCAGAATTATAAGCTCGAAAGTCTTCAGTAGTCATCACAGCTGAAACAGACTGCCATGTCTCCATACACGCAAGTTATTTTTAGACTGATGCAAGCTTCTATTCGTCGGGCCCGCATGTCTTCAATACATTGCTGTCAACCGCATAGATCAGAAAGAGTCTCATTGCGTTAGCATTACACGTTATCACAACGAAATATTCCCTCATACTTTGAATATTTGTTCTCCTGTACAACGATGAAAATAAATTTCAACGTGTAAAATATTTTTAAATAATTTCACATATATTTATTTCTCAAATTAAAATTCTGTAACATTTATTCACAACGCCGCGCTGCCTACGAAATAAGTTACAGATGCGAACGAGTAATCATGGTTTTCAGATACGTTTTTCACCCCACTTCACGAGTATTAACTGTACCTCATTTTGCCACGCAATAGCCTCACATTACTCAAACGAACATCTTTTAGGAAGCTTAACACTTATTATAGGTAGGGTCAGGAAAATTTCGCGAATTCAATGACCTGCATGTTAGAATCAAATATCCTATTCATACTCAAACCCCGGCCATTTGTGCACTAGTTGCTACTCAATGCAACAGCAGGCAAATAACGAATAAACAGTGCTTGAGTAAGCATAGAACAAAGGATTATAGCATGCGGGTCATTGAATTCGCGAAATTTTCCTGTCCCTTATTACTGTATATGTAGAATGCCCACATCATTTGCAGGTTAAAACAGTTTTTTACGCTTGACACATTTCGAAGTTAGCTCGCTAACCAAATGAAACTAACTAACCTATCTTACAATCGAAGCTGTAATATCGACAGGCAGCGAATCCCTCACGAATAAAATGAAGTATAGAAGGGCAATTGGAGTGCCCTGAGGAAAACCGCCTTCATTCACGTCAGCATACGCGCGTATAATTCGACATGACTACTACACCACCATAGACAAATCCTTGACAAACTAAATGTTTTGTATGACAAACAATCAGGATTTCGGAAAGGCCACAGCACAAACACGAATATATCTGATGTAACAGATAAATTGTTTAGAGCGTGTGATAGCTCAAACATAATGACAGTTTTTTTTTTTTTTAGATTTTTCTAAGGCATTCGACACTCTGGACAGAAGTTTTAAAATAATGACTTGCAGAAACTGGGGACTCACAAAGAACACACAAATGGTTCCGGGATTATCTTAGTAACCGCAAACAGTAGGTAGAAATAGAGATAGCAACAGGCACGTTAAAATCCAAATAAACGTTTGTACAGTCCGGTATACCTCAAGGTAGAATTCTGGCTACAATTATTTCCCCTTTATAACGTTTCAGAATTACCGACTGTATCAATTACTTATTCTGCCATCAATAAGCTAGCAATACCCAGTTATGTATCGAGACTAGTATCAGAGAAATCCAGGACACAATAAGGAAAATTAATTAAGATCTCGAGCTGCTTCATAAATGGTGTATTAATAGTAAATTATAACTAAATGCAAATAAATGTATATACATGACAATTGGAACCAGCAAAATTCTAACGAAAATTTAATACTGACCAACAAATTAAAATTAATGGAACTGTAATTCCCAAATGCGACAATTACCGTAAACTTGGAATTGTTTTCGATCAATATCTCTCTTGGAACAAACATTTCGCTTCTCTCTTTCGAACCGGCTGCTACAAACGTAAGCACTTATATAAATTTAAACGAATTCTTCCACCTTCTCTGAAACTCTAAGCTTTGTGATAGAATTGTTTTATCCTACTTCAGCTACTGGTCAGGCCTTTTCTGTTGCATATACAAACCTATATCACGCTTCATATCGTATAGCCTAACAGAGTAAAGTCTTCACCACTGTCAAGTCGCCATATTTGTAAGCATGATAAAACAGACTTGCATACCTCAAATTATAACTTACAGATATGAGTATAAAACAAACCTCAGCTACTGAATCCATGCAAAAATGGTGCTGCTTCATAAAAAAACTTCAGTGCTTGACACTTAGTGTCTGCATACCATAGTATATATGTATCACTGTCATCCTTAGAATCGTTAACATATTGAGATCATCCTTAAAATCGATAAGAGCATAACGCCGCCTTGCACTAACCCAGGATCATATATACACGCTATTCATCGTTATGTATTCTGACCTAAACGCATCGTATACAGTTTACATACTAAATAGTACACTATAGTCCTCACAAAAAACGTTGTCGCAGAGAACACAGTATCAAAATACGCCTGTCCCACTTCATTAACTATAGACACAACATTTCAGAAACATATGAGGTGTTTTATCAGATTATTCGTTATAATATTTCCCCACGGCACCTAACATACGTTCAATTCCCAATCAAGTAACATACGTACAATATTTCCAGCGTTTGCAGATTAGAACACGTGTTTATACCTAAAGCTAGCTGCTTGCTAACATACGTTCATGGCCGTATTACTGTTATGCAGCGAACATCGCGAATAAGTTGCAAGGTCTCCTCCCACACATATTGCAGACTGTAAGCTATTCGACAGAGTATAGTTATAACACCAACAAGATTTCCTGGCACGTATTTAAATCCGTAGACTTGAAAAAAGCAGACTAACATACCCCAGGGTATACATGCCATACATAAAAGTGGGACCAATTCTACTAAATCCTTTACCAATACCATTACTACTTAATATATTCGCTGATCTGGCATATGTGCCATAGCATAGGTAATATATAAACATCGCCCCCAGCATCAATAATAGCTGGCTGTCAGCTAACACTAATCCCAGCAAAAACCATGCCACGCATTCACGGTACTTCGTGCTATGTACCTACATAGGTCTACTCGCATCGTATACAGTTTACCTGACATCTAGTACTCGTTTTATAATACATATAAAAGTTAGCCTAAGCGTTCACGTTACAAAATATTATTAGATATGATGGAATATCGCGAAAATCTTTTGTGCAACATACCCTTGAAAACGCTGTAGTTAATTGCACCACATATGATTGAGTGATGTAGGCCTACGTCTGACACAAAGTAGCTCTCTGGAGACCAATAACAGGCATCAAATATTAACTTAGTGGGTTTCTTATAGGCTCACTCAAATATGGCAACAACTGCACGTAAAAGTGACAGCCAGTAATCTTCTGGTAAGCTGAAAGTGAGCTGAAACCCAGCAAACAGTACGGTTTTCCCACGATAAATCATCATCTCTAAATATTGTATACTGTTCTTGTCTGTACAAAAGTAAGAAATATAAATATGAAACACACTACTGAGTTACACGACTAGCACGATCTTCCAGTGTATAATTACGAAAATTTATGTCCATGAGCATCTATATAGACGATTTCCTTTAGCATACTAAATGCAGTATGTCTACCGGTAGAGTAAATGTAAAAATTATAAAAATAATTGTATTTCTCTATAGCATGCACCATCCACCAGTTATCGCTCCATTTGATGGTAATAACATACATATTTCCTTTCCCAGCACAGTATCGTGGTAGCAGACTAGCAACATTCATCTCCTAACCGACGCGAGACGAATGCCTTGGCAGGAGGAGAGTAGGAGTTATCGCAAGCACTACACATTCTTTAGAAAGCCGCATCACTGGGCAACATAAAATGTGTTTCCAACAATTTTCAGCTCATCCGTCTAACGTGGCATTGCTTAACACGTGAAAGACGTTACGTCTCTATGGTCACTCATTATACCAGCCGAGTTCATAATATTCTTCGTACTGCTCAGCCTACGTTCGGTAATTTGGCCATTTGATACGTGAATGCATCGATTTCGATTTCTCCTAGCCTCCATAACCCAAACGGATGGTTTGAAGCACAGAATAATGATTTCGGGGATAACTAAAAGCGTGGAGCTGAGCTCTCAGTAATATTTTTGTACTCACTTTGACTCAAACATCTTAACTATTCCACAAAAATAAAAACATATTTTTGTTTAAGTAAATATTTGCTGCAAACCTAATTCGTATCACTGGCTAATTTCCTCGTGCAGGTAGCCGCGATGTAGACGCGGTATCCATCGTATGCAACATGCATACGTACTCAAGATCCGCGTTCGCTACCGCTGAATCGTCATCAAACTCCGACAGTTACAGTACGGTAGTGAAATACGAGGCTTTCATACTTAGTCCAATTCCAAATTTGGTAAACATGGAGAAAATCACTTCTCAACGAAACGAAACTTGTGATGTGTAATGTTTGTACTCAGGCCTCAGGCGAAGTTGCTGTTAGTCACTGGGACAAACTTAAGACTGCTTGTCGCGTGGACAGCTAAAAACTGTTAAAAAAAATCAGTGAAATTACGAAAAGGTATAGGCAAAAAATTATCCAGAAATCTTTGTAAAATAATGAACACTCAGTTTTGCTTGATAACGGGCCCCTCCGTAAAATTACGGACAACCCGTTTTACTCACAAAAAAATTGAATTTCTTTATATTACTGGCACTCCATTTAACAGAAATATGATTTACTCCTATTTGCCATGTTTTCGCGAGATCTTTATGTACCATTTAATAACCAGAAACATTTCTCGAATTTGTCAGAAATCGAACCCATGATCTCATGATCTCCAGGCAGACACTCTTACCACTGCATCACATTGACGCTACAGTAAGTAAGTGAGTTCCATGCAGTGGTAAAATTCCAACTTTATATAAACAAACTTCTTTTTTGACATCCTGATTTTACAGAACTTCATTAGTATAGTTATGAGAGAAAAAAATTTATACTTTAGACATAAATAATTTTAAAGGAGCGTACCGGATGGCGCAAAACGCAGAGAAGTTATGCGATCTTTTTTCAACTGTGATAAGTTTCATGTTTTGATGAGTGTGGCCACCCACTGCAGGATAAGTGAAGCGAGGAAAATGGAAGATATGTGTGGCCTCCCCCGAACACTTCAGACACAAGGTTGTTCGGCCTTTTCCCCTTGCACGTCTGTACTCTTCACTCACAGCAAATTGTGGACAACAAGGAAGCAGCACTTCACTTTTACTATCTTATATTGTCTTGTACTTTCTTCTTTTCGCATCAGTGTGCATGTACATTAACTATAGGAGTCATAGTGATCACATACCATCATTTATTAAAGAAACACAATAAAATATGCTTTAAAATTGTAGAAACAAACTTCTACGAATATATGGAAAGTTACAGTCAAACATCTGTAAACTGGCAATGCGGACAATCTTCCTTAAACAAAAAATATGGAAGCCACTTCCGTATAGTTACAGTATTTTTCTGTAAATATTTCCGTGAATTTACGGACATTTTTAACAATGTAGCTACTTATCCTGCTGCAGAGTTAACTCAAATATCAGGTTTGTCATTCTAACATTTGATGAATGAACTACCTGTCCATTGCACAAAGAGGTTTTTCAATTAAAGCAAATATTGTCTGCTATGCTGAACATACGCGGGCAAAACCGCTAGTCGATAATATTTCTGTATGATTTCTAAGTTTTGCAATTTAAATTATGTGTACTTAATCTCCGTGTAAAAGTTCTCGTCTAAAATCACGTGGTTAACAATTTAAACACTAATTCAAGTACGAGTTTAGACCTCCGCCTTCACATACCTACACATGCCTTACATGTATGCATACTTTGTTTCTAAATTGGAATGCTGCTCGCCAAGCTGTAAGTAGTTGACCTTCTAATGTATCACATTCTAAACAAGCAATATTTGGCCTAAGTAGTGCAGACTATTACAAATAAAAGGTGTAACTGTACAAGAAAACTGTCATGATAAATTTAGTATACCTTAAATCTTAAATAGAATAATCTATTTTCGGCATGTGTCATAGCCGCGACGATGTTTACCGCTGAGTACTACGAAATAGTACGAGTTAGTTTACACTAACTGTTCGAAACTATATATTTTTCAATGCATTGCGAGGCTAAAGTAACCTAGTTGTATACCAATAATTTAACTTACTAAATATGGTAAGGTTGAATGATCAGAATTCTACACTGCATTATAATATCCTTTTTTTTAGCTTAGTGCACACTAACAAAGTTCCATTACACTTGCTCTCAAAGATTATCTGTCCAAACTGCTTCACCGAAACTTGCTTTCTAAAACTAACAAAATAACATAATATAATCTTTTTCAAAACACCGCGGACTTGGCGGGGAGCTCTAGTCTTTATACGCCTAGTAGAAATATGCGAACTTATTATTTTTTTTAACTTATTGTAGTATTAATTATGTAATTTTCTACAATTTCTCAAACGATTTCACATACCATAATTTATAAATAACTATTGTACTAATGCCGAATGAAATGAAAAATATATCTTAGCCACTTCTTGAAACTATCAATGAAATAGGTGGCAAAAATAGGCAGGTTGAGCTGACGCTAGATAAAGATGAAACGCCTTTAATTGTTTCGAACTGCAACCAACACACATGCTCGTTGAAATAAAAATTTTCTGTAAATTAAGCTGTCTGCCTGGATGAACGATTTTTTTCGCACACGAGACCTTAGAAGCTAAGAACTACCAAGGAAGATTCAGAGATGCACATTTTGTCTTTTCTTAGTCTTTTGACACAGTTCACTGAACTGACGTGCGTCGTTGATAGCACATCTTGACATTCAGTGGTGAACTTGTCAGTTTATGCCATAATGTAATTTAATGGAATTAAGTATAACTATTAGTGGTTAGTTCCTGTTTCCAAACTACCACTCGTAATCTTTTTGGCCAATATCTCTAATCTTTGTTAATTATTGGAGAGACTGTCTACTACATCTTCTCGACATTTGTAGAAATCATTTATCATCACAAGTTACTAGCGTACACTTCACATTCCAAGAACTATTATAAGGACTGTTTATAGAACACACAAAGCAAAGACAGTGTCCGTTGAATATACGTGTACATTTCTTGACAGTTTAAATATGTAACAAAGTTTTACCTATTCGCCAGGCTTACTTATAACAAACATATTGTTAAAATATGTATTATTCACTGTTATAACAAGTGTAAATATTTTACACTTTTTTTGACACAAGTGACTTAAAATGCGTACTTTCTTGATTTCTAGTGTCCCACACTACAGATGATATGATTTTCCAGTGGGATCCAGAGGTTCCTTTAGTCGTAGATGAAAATATTGAGCTTCCACAACTACAGCTTGTGAAAAACTTCACAGCAGACTGCACTCAAGTATACTCCACTGGTAAGTTTATGTAAAATAATTAATGAATATGGTTTCAATAATTTTATTTTAGTTGTACTTTTATATTTGTCAGCAAGTTCTAATATTTCCATGACCCAAATTTGTATTACATACATACATACAGGATGTTCCGGGAGTAAAAGTCAATAAAGAGGCGCACTGAGAGAAAGAATTGTTTTATTATACTAAATATATTTGTTTGGGTGATGTTTGCTTCAGCTAAACAATATTTTGTTGGTAAGACCAAGCTTGGAGCCCTCCAAACAAATTTAATTATTTCCCTCAACCAAATTATTCATTTAAACGCAATTTGTTTGTGCCAAAAGTATATTTGGTTACTACTGGACGTCGAATAAATATTTTGTGCAAACAAACAACTCGTTACAACTTGTCAACAAAATAGTATTGTTAGTTATACGTGATGTGCTTTCAACCAACAATTTTTTTCGATGGACTAAATGATTTTGTTGGCGAAACTAAATACATTTGGTTGACTTCCGGAAGATGGCTGGCTGGCATGCGTAAGCGATAAGATGGCGAACACTGTATACCTCAACTTTCAAAAATATAAGTTTGTGCGACAAGTAGGACGTCTAAACTGTTAATCAGCATAATTCTAGTAATCTTAATTTTAGCTATACCAATTTGAAAGTGGTTAATTCGATTGATCACAAAAGAAAATGCTATAAACTTGAAATCACAGCAGCTGCACGACTCGTTCTTTGTGCTGCGGCCCTGCGGTGCACGACCTAACTATTCTTATACAAATAACAACCTCGCTGTCATGGAAGCTCTCGTAGCTCAGTTGGTCCGACCACTTGGCTCAGTGGCATGCCGACCCCCCGTGGCTCCGTTGGTTGAGCGGCCGGCTTTGATGCGGGGGGGTTCTGGGATCGATTCCCAGGTCTGGCGGGGTGTAAATTTGTGTTTGTCCATTTGGGTCTCAAAAATTGTCACTGTGCAATTGTCTCGCGAAAAGTACTGGGGTCACTCAAATTAAGTCACATTAAAGGAGAGAATTGTTGGTGCAGTGGTGATGCGGAAGCTTCCGCATCGCCGCTGCACCAAACATTTTTATAAAAAAAAAAGTGGCTAGCGCTCCTGACTGCTGAGACAAGGGTCCCGGGTTCGATTCCCGGCCGAGTAGGTGACATTTACAACCACTTCCTCGGGTACAGGACTGGGTGTTTGGGTTCGTCTTGTCTCTGTGCCAGAAGACAACTTACAATTACAACGACAACTACACGATACAAATTTACTGGGGAATGCATTAATTAACCAACTTAAAGGAGGGGGGATGTTTGGTGTAGTGGCGAGGCGTTAGCCTTGCCACTGTACCAAACATTAAAAAAGAAGTTGTTTAAGTCATGCATTGCGAGTGTTAGGTAAATGGATAATGGATCAAATCCTGGCGCCGCTATACTTTTTTCTATCTCTTAAAATTGTGGACATTTTTCAAGTTTATAAAATATAATTTTTTTAGTTCTTAAAATATTGCATGTGCATTTGATATGGCCAACGAAATATTTTTATAACCAGCTTGTGCCGTTTGGCACTACTTGTATTTTATTAGGTAACTATTTTTAATAGTTATAATTTATTTTATGCTCTGGTTTCAGAGTATATGGCAAAGTGCCCGTTATCAGTTATCTTTACTACTTCTTTTTGATTTTTTTGTAATACTTTAATTGAAGTGTTAATGGCCAAAATAAATCATTGTATTATAAAGCAACAATCATTTGTGCACCCTGATGTTACTGTCAGTCAAGTCTTATGCTAATCTTTCATTTTTCATGTAAATCCTAACTTAAAAACTTAATTTTTATGAATATATTTTATTCAAACATGGCCATTTATTTCATTGTATAAATATTACTCTATAGAGTACTATTGTTACACTCAACTATTCGACCTATCGAATCGTTAAGTGAAGCGAACACGTATTTTATTTGTGGACAAGTATATCTTGAAGATATCTGTGGTCTTCTTCCTTCTTTTCCGAAACAACAATCATGGTTGACCGTTGAACATTATTGATGCAGAGTTAGTTTGATTTTTCTTATGTCTATTTAAGACATCCGCCGTCGGGTGAGTGTTTAATTTATGCCCCATGTGTGTTTCTTTGTGGGCAATATATTATTTCCGGGTTTCCCTTTTAATTCGTATTTGTTTTGCTTGTTTAAAGCGGTGCCCGTGAGGGCGTCACCACGCCGTTTTTATGGCTTTCTGATTCCTGATTAATTCTGGAGTTTCCGCGAGAACTCTTCTCCAATCCAATGGCTTTGTAGTGGGATTTGTCCCGCTTGCCCTCTACTGTCTGCGATGGCTGCGGCAGCTTAATGTCGGTATTTCCAGTTTTTCTTTTTTTTTAATGAAGACCACCGACCTTCAAGTAGCATAAACTTTAAAACCAAAAGAGTTTATATTTCACTGGACAGTGTAATTTTAAATATCTATATGTTTTAACAAGAGAAATTGAGAAATTCAAAAGTTTTGGAACAATAACCTACAAAAAAATGTGTTTACTTAAAGTGTTGATTATTTAGTCTACTTAATTTTCTTTAATCGGGGATCCCCAAAAAAATGCATGCATAAAATAATAATATTTCTTATTATTAAATAAGTTCTTGTCAAAAAAATGTGAATTGTTCGACAGATATTTATATGGTAATACTCAACATATTTTTGTTATTTATTGATGTTGTTTTGTTATTATTGCTCGAAGAGCTTTCAACCATTAAATAAATGGTTGATCCGATCTATGTTTTCTTTTTTTTTGGTCCCTTCATTCTTCTAAAAGTAGCGTTAATTTTTATAAAGCCTAAACAAGTGATTTTCAGTACCGTCAACTGTGGTGACTTTGTCTACCTTGAGGTGACTTTGTCTCACTACATGGACATTGTGCTGTTTATATGTAAGAGTACAAACAAACATGGTCGTGATCGTTGATTCTACTTGCTACTGTTGGTAGATTGAAAAAAAAATTGGCGATGGCATTGTTTACACAGTTGGTACTACTGTACCTATGTTTATGTTTACACTTTTATGTGATTAACATCAGTGGCAAACTTCTTACTACAGTAGGTGGTTATAAATTTACGAGAAAACTGGTAATTAGTTAATTTTATTCCATAATTTCTCTAGGTTTAGATAATATGTAGAAAGTTGGCTGTTTCGCCAATTTATAAGATTTAGTATTAAACATATAACACAGTTGCATTTTCGTCTGCAGTCAGGGGTGACTTTGTCTCACAACAGATAGCTAGGATTATTCATTCAAACATACCCCTATTAATAACCTGTTTGTTTGGGTATGTGTAACATTAGGTGGCACATACCTTACTACCAGTAGGCATACTAGATGTAGATGTTTTTGTTGTTTGTTCACAGTGACTTTGAGGTTATGGCACGCAAGTATTGTCGTTCAGTTGGTAGCCGGCCCTATAAAAACTACGTCAAAGAGACATTTGCCAGAGCTTTAGATGATGTTGTAAAGAAGAGACTGAGCCAACGGGCAGCATCAAAAAGGTATGGGATTCCTATAACTACACTGAAAAATAAACTGAAGAATGTTCACAGCAAGGCACCAGGCGGTCAAAGAGTTTTTAATGAGCGGGAGGAGCAGGCATTTGTTGAACACCTAATAAAGTTGTCAGAGTTTGGTTTTCCAGTTGATGAAAGTAATTTTCGATGGACTGTGAAAAATTATCTACAGCGTAAAGATGTAACAGTGAAAATATTTAAAGACAACGCACCAGGCTTTGACTGGGTTAAAAGGTTTCTCCGGGATCATCCTGAATTGTCTGTGAGGTTTTTACAAAATATCAAGAAGGCTAGGGCAGGTGTGTCAGCAGAAACTATCACGACATACATTAAGCATTTGAGTAAGGAGCTTGAGGGGATCCCTCCCAGTCATATATTTAACTATGACGAAACCAACTTGTCAGATAATCCTGGAAACAAGCGTGCAATTTGTAAATGGGGAGCCAAATGTGCGGACCGCATATGTAACCACAGCAAAACGTCAACATCATTGATGTTTTGCGGCAATGCCGAAGGAAAATTGTTGCCACCCTATGTGATATTCAAAGCTGACCACATGTGGTCTTCCAGGATAGTGAACGGTTCACCAGGAGCCAGATACAACCGCACGAAAAGTGGGTGGTTCGATGCCGTGGTGTTTGAGGACTGGTTCGTTAGTCTATTTCTCCGTGCTGTGCGTCATTTACAAGGAGACATTGCCCTTATCGGTGACAACCTTTCCTCTCACATTAGTACACGAGTGTTAGAAATATGTGCTGACAAAAATATCAAGTTTATTTGTCTGCCGCCTAATGCAACCCACTTGCTCCAACTGTTGGATGTCAGTTTCTATGCACCATTGAAACGAGCTTGGCGATCAGTGTTATCATCTTGGCGTGACTCTGCTAAAGGGGCAAAATTCCAAACCATCCCAAAGGATAACTGCCAAGTCTTCTGAAGTCTTTGATGGATTTGATTGAACCAAACAAAGAAGAAAATTTAGTTTCAGGATTCAGGAAATGTGGCATTGCCCCTGTTGACAAAGATGTCATATTGGCACGGCTTCCTAATAAAGATGTGAATTCTGAACTCATTGGAGAAGCTTTCATGATGTCACTTACTGTTCGCAGAAACGAGGTGATTGGTGGTGATCAACCTAAACTGAAGAGGAAGAAACTAAGTGTTTCTGCAAGAAAAAGCATCAGTGTAGGAGATGTTGCCCAGCCATCAGTGAGTGAACCACCTAAAAAGAAGACCTGCAAACAGAATCAGAGAAAGAAGACCACAACAGTTGATGATGAATCGTCTTCAGACACTGATGAGAACAATGAGGATATTGTTGTTGACGATCCAGACTGCAATTCAGAGACATCTTCCTACTCAGATCACAACTCTGTCATTAACGATGACCCTGAATTTCTGAAATCCGTGTGCAGTGTCAACGATTTTATCATTGTCACATACAACAACTCGCAATATCCAGGAAATATTGTTGAGATCACTGAAGCTGGTCCAACAGTTGACTGTATGGAACAGGGTAAACAGTACTGGCATTGGCTTAAAAGGCGTGACATCTTGACATATGAATGGGAGCGTATCGTGAAGAAGATCGAACCTCCAAGACAAGTGTCTGTCAAAAGAAACACACTGTTTGTAGTTCTGGAGTTAAGTGAATATGTTCAATAAAATACTCCTTTGTTAATGTCTTCAACATGAGAAGTAAATGTCATGTTTTCTGTTGTAACGATGAATGTAAATACAATATTGTGTTCAGTTGATGTTTCACTTAATTATGTATTTTTCTTCGAAATATGTTTCTGTGCTTCAAAGAAATGTAAACACTAGGGTTACATTGTCTCATTGGTCATTCTAGAATGCCTATTCTAGCTATATTATACCCTGAGCCAAAGTCACCCCATGTCGAGGTGAGATTGCCTCATTTTTTTGGAAATTATTTTAGAAGGTAAGAACATGTCTAAAAGTTTTTAATAGGTGTCAAATTGATCCTTGGAGTCTCTTCCTTTAGATAAAAATTACATAAACACAATAACTTTAAACTGTTGATCAGTTAATGTAGTTTAAAAGATAAAATATGTGAAAAACGAGCCAAAGTCACCCCAGTTGATGGTACTGATAACTGATTTCTTTAGGTACTCGGCCTCAGGTCTTTAACCTTTTTACTTACCATCTCAGTCCAAGCAAAAACAGATCCACTAGATCTATCCTTTAGGTTTACCTCTCTCTGGAGTGCAGATGGTTGTTGGGGGTATGCCTGTGGTATCTCCCAGTTTAAAGCACATCTGGAGCTTGAGGGGACCGGAGGGTACGGATCAAAATGGTAGCAGATCGTTGGTTTTTGTTTTGGACTATATAGATGCACTTGTTGCGTTTTTGTCTGCTTCCTCAATGATGCATGATCGTGGGGTTTGCTGTGCATGGTACCTGCTAAGTTAATTTTTTCATTATAGTTGTAGTTGAATTTGATGTAATTATGGCCCTTTCTATTGTCCCTGAGCATCTTCTCAAGGATGAGTGTCAATATGAGTGCACAATTAGAGGTGTGCAACCTGCAGAAAGTTCTGCCACTGCTTATCGTACTTGTTTGCGTACAGCGTTAAACTCAAATAATGGTTATTAATCTAGACATTCTTAAAGAAATAAATTTGGAGAATGAATATCGTGTCTGTACCTCTAAAATGATTTCTCTCCAAGAGATTTTTGATAATTTAAATGATGAGGCTACATCGTCCTCACATGCTAGGCTCAAAAGTCGCTTGAATAATCTTAATCAACGTGTGTGTAACTTAATTGTTGTCCATGAAGGTCTTACTGAATCTCAGGCCCAATCTTTAGATGTTATTGTTAAGCAAACGCAGTCCTTACTGGACACCATTTTAAATTCTGAACAAGTGAGTTTCCAATTTTCAGAGGGAACCACTGATGGTATTCCTTCTACCACCCTCACACAAGCCTTCTCTGATTTGCATGTGTGTGAACCATCCAATTTCACAGTAACATTCCCTAATACTTCCACCCATGTCCATGCTCCTTCCACCATGTCAATCACATCATCCAACATCCCTCACACCTCTGGTTTGTTATACACTCCATCTCATAGCAACCCCCTAACAGCTACAAAGTATCAGTCACACACAATCCATGCAACTATACCTACATTTGCACCTGTATTTGGGAAAATTACCCATCCTCTTGAGAAAATGTTAAGAGATTTTCCAGTTACTGATGGCCTCACAGTAAATAAGTTTCCGGACTTTTTGAAAGTTGTCGTAAAATTAAATCATAGCAACACTATCCCTGAATCTCAACTATTAGAAGTTATATATCCATTTACCTTAGGGCCACTTAGTGAGCGCACAAGTTTGGCAATTGCTCGAAATAGTTCGTTTGATGAATACCATGCAGATATTCTAAATTTTTTTATCCCATCCAGGTTACGAGCCCAATTGCAACTAAGACTCTTTAACAGATTACAGGAACTTAGTGAAGCACTGTCAGTGTATGTCAATAGCATTAAAGAAGCTGGAACCATTTTGCGCTTAGGTTTACCTGAAGTTGAAATTGTTAACATTATTCTTGAAGGTTCGGATCCTGAAGAGCATTCACGTTTAGTTTTTTTAACAAACATAACTATTTTGCTGAATTAGATCAGGCATGCATTCATTCTCAGAATATCAGAAATGCCGACAGAAAACGACAAAATGTATTTGCAAAGTTTGATTCACCCAAATCTAAACATAACAAGAAAATTCCATTTAAATTTCAACCTAACCTCAATCAGTTAGCCAGTACCAATGTTTCTGAGCAGAAAGACCAGGTCCCGAGTAATGTTTCTCCTGAGCAACAATTTAAAGATATTCCTTGCTGCAGATATTGCAAGAAAGTTGGACACACCATTGATGTCTGTTTCAAGTTAAAAAAAACAAGTCCCGCGGGGGCGAAAAGTGAGCGTTCCTCCCCGATCCCCGAGTTACAGGCAATTTCGCCAACGCACAATACAATGTTCACCTATATAAGCAGTTTAGTAATGCTAAACATTTTCAAACCTCGTTTGGTCCATATGACCAGGTAAATACTAAGACCATTCCCAAGCTTACATATAATTTTCCAAACATTGTTGGCACCATAAAAGTCATTCCAGAAGTTGAAGCAAAACTGGGAACATTATCAGTAAATGCTTTAGTAGATTCAGGATCTGCGTGAACCATTATTTTTGCTAAATTGTTTGAGAAATTAAGAGCATTAAAATTAATTAAAAAAGTAGAACCTTGTGACGTTCAGTGCTACACAGCATCTAAAGATCCCTTGCCTATTGTGTGTTGCGCTACCTTAAAATTAAAAAATTGACAATTTCACTTGGTCACATAAGGGCCTCGTTTCTAAACAGCTTGGTTTGGACTTTATTTCGGGTGCTGACTTTATGTCCAATACAGGACTTAATTTAGATATGCATGCCGAGCATGTTTTTTTTTTTTTTTTTAATTTTCTCCAGATGTGAAAATTGTTTTTCCAACTCTAAAATAATTCAAAATGTGCCTTAGGTTAAAGCTAATGCAAAATAGATCTCAGAGTTTGGAGAACATTTGTCATTTGAGCAGCATACTAAAATTAAATAACTTTGTAAAGCTTTTCCTAATGTTTTGACATCTGAATTAGGTCTTACAAAATTACTTGAATACTAAATCAAATTAACAGATAATAATGTGGTCAAAAGTCATCCTTATAAATTAGCCCCCCTCAAACGGAAATTTTACGCACACAGGTGCAGGATCTTTTAGACAAAGGTGTCGTTGAACAATCCACTTCTCAGTATGCTAGTCCTGCATTTTTGGTGCCTAAACCAAACAATAAACACCGTATGGTTGTTTATTTTCGCAAATTCCACCAAAAAATTGAAATTGAATCAGTACCTCTTCCAGACCTCCATTCTGCATTTATTTGGTTTGGAAAGGCTAAAGGTTTTACAACAGTTGATTTAAATGCAGCATATTACCAAATTCCCTTAACTGCAGACTCGAAACCCATCACAAGTTTCTGTGTTCCGTGGAACCTTTATCAATTCACACGAGTTCTGTTTGACTTACCCGCCGGGGCACAGGTACTTACTAGACTTTTAAACATGATCTTCCATGATGTTAAATTTAAATTTGTTTACAGTTACTTAGATGAATTTGTAATATATTCAGATAATTTTGAACAGCATTTGGAACATTTATATGAAACATTTTCTCGTTTGGAAAAGGCAGGTCTTACAGTGAATCCCGCCAAGGTTATATTTGCAGTTTCCGAAATATCATTTTTAGGTCATAAGATTTCGTCTTCTGGAATTTCTATTGACTCTGAGAGAACTAAAGCCATTAGAAATTTCCCACCCCCCCCCCCCAAAATGCAAAGGGTATAGCTAGATTTATTGGCATGATTCAATTTTTTGGTAAATTTATTCCTAGTTTGGCTGAAAAGGCAGTACCTTTAAATAAATTAAGAAAAAAAAACACCAAATTCGAGTGGAGTGATGAACAGCAAAAGGCGTTTGAAACTTTAAAGGATTATATAATGAATCTGCCAGTTCTCAGTATCCCAGATTTTACAAAACCTTACATTTTACAAACGGATGCTTCAAGCCATGCGCTTGGCGCTGTTTTGGCTCAGGAAGTGGATGGCTGTCGTTTACCTGTGGCCCTTGCATCACGTACACTCACGCAATAAGAAAAGAAGTCTTCAATAATTTACAAATTAGAATGTTTAGCTGTTGTGTTCGGCATTGATAAATTCCGTCAGTACTTAGAGCATGCATAATTTCTCCTTGAAACCGATAATCAGGCTCTATCTTGGTTACTTGCACATCCACGTCAATTCGGAAAATTGGACGCTGGGTTGTGAAAATCTCTTCTTTAAAGTTCAAAGTTTAACATATTAAAGGTACTCAAAATGTAGTAGCTGACGCCTTATCTAGATTGTTTGAAGGCACCAAGCCAGAACCTGAAATTGTTTCAGATTGTAATGTTTTAATTAATTTTCCTTTGGCATTTTCTGATCTAAAAGAACATCAAGAAAAGGACAATTTTTTGAAAAAATATTGTTACAGATTTAAAACCAGGAGTTGAAGATAAACCATATTTTCTTTCGAAAGATGTCTTGTGTTGTAGGTCTCGTGACCACAGAAAAAGGTTGTTTTGCCAAATCATTTGAAACCTATGATATTTGAATATTTCCATAATTCACCTGTTGGTGGACATTTAGGTATTAACAAAACTATTCAGGCTATTCGTCAACAGTTTATTTATAAAGGCATGGATGCTGATATCGCAGAAAGAGTAAAATGTTGTAAATTATGCGCTTTGAGCAAACCTGCACAAAACACTCGGTTAGGTTTGTTGTCATCTGAAGTAGCTGAAAAACCCATGGAAAAATTATTTATTGATTTTGTTGGTCCCTTTCCTACAAGAAAATGGGAAATAATATGCTGCTAGTGTGTGTTGATGCTTTTTCAAAATTTGTATGGTTAGTACCACGTCGAAAGGCTGATGCCTTATCTACTGTCAAAGCTCTTAAATCACATGTATTTCAAAATTTTGGCATTCCACTTTCTATTGTGTCCGATAATGGTCCACAGTTCACTTCATGAATTTTTAAAAATATGTGTTTGTCGGCATTCGCCACATTACTTTGTCACCTTACAACCCACCTCCTTCGCATGTGGAGCGTTTCAATCGAAACCCTCGTTCAGCCCTAATTGCTTTTCATGCGACAGACCAAACTAACTGGGATAAACATCTTTCATGGTTACAAATGCCAAACATGAATCTCATAAAAACACTCCTTTTAATCAGTTGTTTACGTTTTCACCAAATAATCTTTTATCCAATTTGTGGCAACTTAATGATTTGTTACCTCAGGATCCAACGAACATACGCAAAGTTTGGGCAACAGCCCTCAAGAATCTTAAGAGTGCTCATTTCAAAAGTAGGGCACATTATAACAAAAATCGTGTCGATAATACTTTCAGGGTGGGAAACCTTGTTTTGTGCAAAGCACACCCAGTCAGTCGCACAGTTGACAAGAAAATGGCAAAAATGTCTTACCGTTGGTCAGGACCTTATCAAATCCAACGTTTCCTTACGCCAGTCTCTGTTGCTTTGGCTGACCCCAATTCTGGAGCTTATGTTACTTGAGCTCACATTTCTCATTTGAAGAGATTCTATTCCAGAACTTCAACTACCAATGTTTGACCTTTTTACACTGCATAGGAGCTGCAGACCCTATCGGTGTATCCTAAATGTGAAATATTTTAAATACAGGTTGGCCAACCGATCAAACAAACAAAAATTAGAAGAACAGCACCTGGAAGCAGAATTGAAACACCTCACTGCAGCTCTAGAAGCAAACGGTTACTCACGCCGTGAAATACAGCAGAGCATCCGAAGCCGACCCAGGAAATCCGAGAAAGAAAAACTGAAAAACATAGCAGTCCTGCCTTACGTGAAAGGCACAACCGAACGACTCGCTCGGCTTTTGAAGAAGCACGATATACATACGATCTCGAAACCTATCAACAAGATTGAAGGCATCCTGGGATCGGCAAAAGACAAAACACCAGCCGAAGAACAGGCAGGAATATACAAAGTTCCTTGCTCACGTGGGAAAGTGTACATAGTGCAAACAGGCAGAAAAATCACAACAAGAATTAAAGAACACATCAGAGCATACAAATACGAAAACCAGCAGTCAGCAATAGCAGAACACTCCATGGAAACGAAACACAGCATTGATTTTGACAAGTTCTCCACAATAACCAACATCAGTAATTATCGTCAGAGAACTGTGAGAGAGGCAATAGAGATAATAAAACACCCTAACAACATCAACAGGGAAGATGGATATCGGCTAAGCAAAATATGGTCACATTTATTCGTGGATGATGC
>PNEQ01012134.1:42107-110445 GCA_003012365.1 Medauroidea extradentata | reverse complement strand
TGGGTCCAGCCAACCAGGAAGCAGCCACCCAGACACCAGGGTATATAAGGATCTGCAACTGTTACATCTGCCAGTTGGTCTCCGACTCCGACTACCTGATGATGGCAGCTGCAACGACTGCCGAAACGTCGCAAGACAATCTTCAGACGCGGCTCACACCCACAAGCCAAGAAAATGCAAATCATATCTTATTCATTGACTTTATACATGTGATCATGGTTTTGTTGATCATGGTCTGATCAACCACTGGTCCGAATCACTTTTGGATCAGTTTTGAGATCTAGTGTGTCAAAAATTCGCAGTGGTAATTCTAAGTTTTTTTCTTATTATGAATACATATTGAATCTTCTTTGTGGAATTCGTGTCATCTATTTAATGTGTTATATAGTGTAAAATATTTGTACATGTAGTGAATCCTAGCTAGTTGGAAGCTTATATTTGGGAAATTTGGTCTTAATTTTTGTTTCCTTATTGTCTAAGGGAATTTTTGGGTTTTTGCTATGTTAGGATACTATACTTCTTCAGATAAATATGAAGTTATGTTAATCTTAATTTGGGATGTAAATCTTGTACTTTTTGGATATTAGTTTAGCTCCTTTCTGGATTCTCTCATGTTGATTTCTGGTGTCTTGTGGGTTTCTGATCTATCTTCTGCTGGGAGCCTACCCCAAGCTTATGTTCGTCTTATAACATTCATCTTCTTGGATATTGGTTTTAATGCACTCTATATATCTCTTTTATTTTTAGTTCCTGTGAGAAATTTGGCAACAATACGTCAGTTTTGTCGTTCATCCTTCTGGCAGTAGCCAGTTACTCCTTGGTTGCTGCCGTCACAGTAAATACACTTAATTCGGGTGTTATCGTTGAGAGTGATGAAGACATTATCTTCTCGGACAGATATTTCTCAGTCGTACTCAATTTTGATCTGTTAGAGTTACATGAGCAATGTACTCGATTGGACTCTATGATTAACTCAGTTTTAGAAGTTCACGAGCATCATCCGGTTTCGGACAGTGAAAACACTTTTGATAAAAATTTTGATTTTACTATTATCCAATTGGAAGAAAATCTTGCCGCTTTCAAGACAGAAGCTATGTCACTTACTTCTCTACTTCCCCAGGCAGTGAGACAAAAAAGAGGAATATTAGATTTCGGAGGGAAAATCCTGAAAATGGTTTCTGGAACTTTGGAAAATGATGATTTAGAATTTTGCAACAAAAATTAAATTCTTTGGCTGTTGTTGAAGATGGTGTTTCCGTGAACTTAGCAAACCATATTGTTTTGATAAAAAATTTGGAAGACCGTGTTATATTAATTCTACTAAAGTAATTCAAACTCTTTCCACTAATTATTTGGAACAATATAATGCATTATTCAAGCTCTTTAATAAATCTACACATGACATTTGGGACAAGATTGTAGTTATAAGTTTTCGTTTGGATCTTAGCACTATGTTACTTAGAGTGAGCGAAGCGTTGTCTAGTGCTAGACTAGAACTCTTTGATCTGAAGCATGCTATAGAGACCAGTGTTCTACTCTTCTAAATTCAAGTAAATTCTTAAACATTTTGAATTAGATTCAGCACATGATTTCATTACCTTTAAATATGATTGCCCCAGTTATTTTAGAAAATTTGTACTCTTATTATGGTATTAGTACTATTCAAGCAGTGGTATATAATTCATCCCTCAATATTGTGGTCAATATCCCTTTGGCAAATCAAAATTCTTTCTTTAAAAGTTACCGCATCTTCACATTTCCTGTGTAATTTCCAAAAGTAAATAAATGCATCTTATTGCAGCCATCTGAATTTCTAATTGTTGGTTAGGACAGGAAATATTTTTCTCCTGTGAATTCTAAATTCTTGAATTACTGTAAAACTTATGGACTCACCATTTGCCCTTCTGGCTTCCCATTTTATGATGCTTATGTTAATAATTGTGAATTTAATCTGTTTTCTGGTAAACCATACCTCGATTTTTTTTAAAAATCTATTGTCAATTTAGAATCACCATTCCTATTGAGAACTAAATCACTTTGGATCTCTGCCACCCGAAGCCCAATTGATGTCACATTTTTATGCAGAACAACTTTGGAATCTGACTTACCTTTTACTCTTTTCATATCTGGAAGTGGTTTTATTAGCAATGTTACTCATTGTGACCTTGTCAGTCCTTTCTTCAAAACTTTTGGACGAATCCATTCTTCCATTCACCTTGATCAACCTTTACCCTTCTTACATCTACCCAGATATTCTACTAATTTCACATCATTACATTTTTCGACTTTGCAAAATCTCACCTTGAATAATTCTCTCACTACACAACTGAACACTATGTTATCTTCCCTGCCGAAAGGCATAAATTTTCGTGACTTTTCACCTTTGCTATATCCTCATCCCTCTCCACCTCCAAACCATCTAGGATTTGTTTCTATTGCAGTATCTTGTACTGATATTATCGGAATATTTGTTATTGTTTTTTGTGTGTTTAAATTTAGGACTTACGCACGGGTGCAAGCTCCACAAGTGCCAGCTCAGTGTTCTCAGCATTCTGTAGTCATTCCCTTGCCTGTTGTTTCTAGTGGGGGTAGTTAAAATTTTAGTTGTTTCTTTTATTGTTAATTGTTTAGGTCTTGTTGGTCTTTGGTGTTACCATGCGGGGCTGACCTCGGATTCTTGTTTCAGGGGGGAAGTGTGTGCCGTTTGGCACTACTTGTTATTTTAGGTAACTATTTTTAATAGTTATTATTTATTTTATTCTCTGGTTTCAGAGTATATGGCAAAGTGCCCGTTATAAGTTATCTTTACTATTTCTATTTGAATTTTTTTTGTAATACTTTAATTGAAGTGTTAATGGCCAAAATAAATCATTGTATTATAAAGCAACAATCATTTGTGCACCCTGATGTTACTGTCAGTCAAGTCTTATGCTAATCTTTCTTTTTTCATGTAAATCCAAACTTAAAAACTTAAATTTTATGAATTAATTTTATTCAAAGATGGCCACTTATTTAATTCTATAATTATTACTCTATAGAGTACTATTGTTACACTCGGCGATTCGACCTGTCGAATCGTTAAGTGAAGCGAACACGTATTTCATTTGTGGACAAGTATATCTTGAAGATATCTGTGGTCTTCTTCCTTCTTTTCCGAAACAACAATCATGGTTGACCGTTGAACATTATTGATGCAGAGTTAGTTTGATTTTTCTTATGTCTGTTTAAGACATCCGCCGTCGGGTGAGTGTTTAATTTATGCCCCATGTGTGTTTCTTTGTGGGCAATATATTATTTCCGGGTTTCCCTTTTAATTCGTATTTGTTTTGCTTGTTTAAAGCGGTGCCCGTGAGGGCGTCACCACGCCGTTTTTATGGCTTTCTGATTCCTGATTAATTCTGGAGTTTCCGCGGGAACTCTTCTCCAATCCAATGGCCTTGTAGTGGGATTTGTCCCGCTTGCCCTCTACTGTCTGCGATGGCTGCAGTAGCTTAATGTCGGTATTTCCAGTTTTTCTTTTTTTTTTAATGAAGACCACCGACCTTCAATTAGCATAAAATTTAAAACCAAAAGAGTTTATATTTCACTGGACAATGTAATTTTAAAGATCTATATGTTTTAACAAGAGAAATTGAGAAATTCAAAAGTTTTGGAACAATAACCTACAAAAAAAATGTGTTTACATAAAGTGTTGATTATTTAGTCTACTTAATTTTCTTTAATCGGGGATCCACTAAAAAAATGCATGCATAAAATAATAATATTTCTTATTATTAAATAAGTTCTTGTCAAAAAAAATGTGAATTGTTTGACAGATATTTATATGATAATACTCAACATATATTTGTATTTATTGATGTTGTTTTGTTGTTATTGCTCGAAGAGCTTTCAACCATTAAATAAATGGTTGATCCGATCTATATTTTCTTTTTTTGGTCCCTTCATTCTTCTAAAACTAAAGTTATTTTTTATAAAGCCTAAACAAGTGATTTACAGTACTGATAACTGATTTATTTATGTACTTGGCATCAGGTCTTTAACCTTTTTACTTACCATCTCAGTCTAAGCAAAAACAGATCCACTAGATCTATCCTTTAGGTTTAAAATGTCTCTCTGGAGTGCAGATGGTTGTTGGGGGGTATGTTTGTGGTATATCCCAGTTGATAGCACATCTGGAGATTGAGGGGACCAGAGGGTACGGATCAAGCTAAATATTTGGTACTGCTAACAAAATTCAGCTATTTACTTCAAACAAATCGAGGGAACATAATAATTTTGTACGAGCAAACAAATATTTCTTTGCCCCTATACAAACAAATGATTTGGTTGATTCAAACACATTTTGTTTGCACCAACAACAACAGTGCGGGTGATGGAGGGTACCAAGGCTTACCAAATAAACCAAACTTTTATAGTCCGATTAGCAATTGTCTAAGAGTTATGATTTTTTAAGAAAATTTGGCTGTACTCTACCTTGAACTAAATATTTACTGATATGATTTTTGAAAGAACTGTGCAATGGGAGTGCATGACTGTATTTATTTACTGATGGCGGAAAAAGTAATGATCCATGTGAAACAAAATTTGTATACTTCAAATGACATTAGTGTTGTCACATTTTAAAATACATTTCACGTCACTGAGAGTACAGTTTCGTGGTGTAAAAAAATTACTTTCACAAAAGTTGTGTTTGGTTCGGAAAGATGCCTCTAGTTTGCACGAGGTAAAAAATATTAATGGATCATATAAATTTTCACCCGCCATTGGAAAAATTACCCCATTGTGTTACCAATTAATTAGTAAAAAGCAATATTTTAAGTTAACAAACGTCGATGCAGTGGAAACATACCGTAATGCAGCAGATTCACACAATGTAAAAATCAGAAATAAGGTTGAAATTAGTATGCGAGTAAATAATTAAACGTAACTTCATTGAAATAAAATTATTACACAATGTTTGAAATTATTAAACTGTATTTTGAATGTAATATGTTTAATTTGTGAGGATGAAATGTTATTAATAAAAATGGTAATAGTTGTTTAATTAAACAAAATTGATATTATCGAACTAGAAAGTTAAGAAACGAATTACGACACAAGATTTCTTACATAGTTGCTGCTTCACATTCACAGCGGCCGCGGGTGTGTAGAGGCTAGTGCGCTCGCCTCCCATCATAGCGAACTTGGTGTAATTCCTGAATAGCCTCACAGACATATATTCTGCATGTGAGAATTGTTAGTAAAACATGAAGATGTCCTGGGAGATTGGAGAGGGTTGTTTTTTCCACCCCTGTTTTCCATTCCAGCACCACTTCATACTCACATTATTCACCATAATAAGGGGTGAATGTAAGGGTCTTACGGCTCCTTAACAACGAGGTATTAAGAGCCGATGAGGATGACATGAGGTATAGTAGGACACAACAAACATGCCCGGCCCAGATACGAACCGGGGACCCCTTGCACCACAGACAGGTGCTTTACCGACTTCGCTACAGGGGCAGTAAGCTTCATCGGTTTACTAGACATCGCTGTCAAGGCTGCGCTAATCGCTCCATTGCATTCCTTTCGTTTCCTTCGGATCAGACGTGTTGTTAGGGTGTCATATTATCTGCTGCAAGACATGTTGGTGATTGTACACAACTGTACACCCTAGATATACCGCATATTTACAAATATTATGAATGCAAATATGTGGTATTGTTATAAAAATGCAGAAAATTTGCCTCTGAGGCTATTCAGAAATTACACCCAGTTCGCTATGATGGGAGGCGAGCGGACTAGCCTCTGCATAACCGCGGCCGCTGTGAATGTGAAGCAGCAACTATGAAAGGGTATCTGGTGATGTAATTCCTTTATCTTAACTTTGCATTTCGATAATATCAATATTGTTTAGGAAAATAACTGACGGTTCTGCTACTTTAATTAATAACATATTATTTTATTCTTACAAATTAAAGAACGTTACTTTTAAAATACATTTTTAATTACATCGAACAGTGTGTAATATTTTTATTTCAGTATAGTTACATTTTATTATTTACTGACGTACTAATATCAACCTTATAGCTGATTTTACATTGCGTGAATCTTCTGCATTACGTTATGTTTGTACATTTTCTGCATCGACGTTTGTTAATTTGAAATACTGGTTTTAACTAAATAATTGATCATACTATGGGGCAGTTTTTCCAATGGCGGGTGATACTTTGTGTGATCCATTGATATTTTTTACCTCGTGCAAACCAGAGGCATCTTTCAGAACCAAACACAACTTTTGTGAAACAGATTTTTTTACTCCACGAAGCTGTTCTCTCAGTTACGTGAAATGTGGTTTTAAATATGACGACACTAATCACCTTTGATGTGTGCAAATTTCGTTCCACATCAGCCATTACTTTTTCCACCATCAGTAAATTATTAGCTAAGGGCAGAGTACAGCCAAATTTTTTTAAAAATTCATACCGTTTAGACGGTTGCGAATCGAACTATAAAAGTTTTGTTTATTTCGTAAGTATAAGGGCCCCTCTTTCACCCGCCTCTTTATTGACGTCTACTCCCCGAACATCATGTATATATTTGGGACGAAATGTCAACGAGAATTACGTATCGTTTACTTTGAAAATGACTCGAATGTGTTTATATATACAGTAAATAAATGTGCCGTATATAAGTAACTTATATATAGGATGTCCAGAAACAAACGCATAAAAACACTTCATATGAATCCTGGGCTAATTTGGAAACTAAAATATATGTGGCAAAATTTTGTACGACGACACATTACGTGCACAGTCTAGCAAGATAGCACTTCACAGATACCGTACTTTAATTGCTTATCTTACATATACTGTACTGATCTGCATATTATTGGACCAGGTTAATATCCTTAACAGTCTAAACATGAGTCTGCGGTTACTTGAAGTAATAAACATAAAATAATATCTGGCTTTGGAGCGCAATAGGGGACTATCTCCGTGCAGTGTTGCCACATTGTGGACGTAAAACATTTTCGTCTCCAGCTTACACCATGGTTCGCGTGGTGTTCTTACTATGCGTTTATTTCTGGACACCTTGTGTTTTTGTGTATGTATGTATATACACATAGATGCACACATACGTACGTACGTACATACAGGATGAGTGATTAACTAGAGCGGCACCGTTGTTGGGGGTGATTCCTGTTGACAAAATATGACAAAATCATTTAAATTATTATTATTAAGGGAGGTACTACTCTTCAGAAGCCGTTCCAACGTTTCAGGCGCATGTATGCCACCCTCATTAATCCATATAAATCATGGCTAATCTTACTATCGGTACAGCAAAAAGAGTATTACACATATCAACATTATCTTCGCGCTTTATCAAATACACAATGGTTCTTACTTCCGCTGCGTTCTGCAAAATAAAGTGTAACAAATGGTTACATTATTAATGTGATACAAAAAATATGTTTTGTAAAATTTGTAGTCGACCATTCTTTACACTTGATTTCGGCGAACGTAGCGAAAATAAGAACGATTTTGTCTTATTTAAATTAGGAGGTTTGGAAGTGCTATATGTACGTTTTTCTTATAAAGTTGACATGAACAATTCTGTTAAGTGTGTTTGTTTGTATTTTGTAAAACCATCCCTTCAACATTAATAAAATTGGTAGATGCGTTATTGTAATTGTTCAAAAAATGGTAACTATGCGTTCTAATTAACATTTTTTATAGATTTAGATAGAAAAGGCTGACAGAAACAAGAAAGTCACTTTTTGAGACACTCTTAGGGCATTGGTTTTCGTTGAAATTAATTTTGTACTATTTTAAAATATGTATTAATAATGCTTCTTGCTGTGCAATCTGGGTAACATATGTTAGGCGGTTTGTCTACTGCACAGGCCAAGTGCTTTGCATATTCGTTAAGTTGGCATTTAGACCGTGTGAATTGAGTCATTTGTTAAACAATCACCGAGAAAGAAATATAAAATAATATCAATAATACTGGATTATCATAACAAAAATACGAACACGACGTTGCAAATTAAAAAAGTTTAATAGTTGTAGCCTACTGTTCTTAAGGGGAGCGATTACTTTTTTTTAGTGAAACAAATTAAATTTTTTATTTTAATATTAAAAAATACAAAATTTCAAGCTGTTAAAAATTATATATAACACTTAATACTTTGCAACACACAAACTGCCCAAAAAATTTATTAAAATTTTTGTTTATTATATAGTGAATGGCTGCACCCTACAATTCTATAAGCAGGTATTTTTCCTATTTGATAATATAGTAAGCAATATTTCTAGGTTGGATTTGCACTAACCAATATTTGTTGTAGGTTAGTAGCACAGCAAATTATGTTTTGTTTTGAGTAAAAAAAATATTTTCATTGTTGTATTTACTCTATGGTGTTTGAGGTTATGTTTATGCAACAGTCATAGATTTCGCCATGTTATTTTGAATAATATATTGTGATAACAGGTTAGTCGGACTGTGTGTGGATACAAATATGGTAAGAATAAAAAAATTCAATCCAAAACGAACATTCAGAGGCAATCAACATATTAACAAACACAATCCTGATGGTAGGTGTTCCACATCATCTGGTCTAGAATCTGCGAATGTAAGTCCCAAAACATCTTCTAGTTCTAAAAAACTGCAGCACTCTAAAATTCCAAAAATACTTTTATGAAGCGACTGGTATGAATGGAATTGTTGAACTAGATATTATTTTTGGTTAGAACAGACAATAGCATAGTATAAATTTTGTGGCACTGAAAGCAGTCTCCTGCTGACACTCGATGAATAGTTCTAATATGGTTTGGTGCATCGAATTTCAATAAAGTGCAGTTTTTGTGAAGAAAATAATCAATAAATGAGTTCAAGGTGCAATAGAAACATGTATGAAGTATATCAGATAAGCGTATGCACTTAGTTCTATTGGTAATGGTAAGACATCTGGGAAGATTTTTTCAGCAGTAATGAATTTATCACCACCAAACACAAAATTTGAAAGATACAACACAAAGCTTCTTGCAGCTGTCACTGAAGTTTGTGAATCATCTATGAGAAATACTGAAAAATAGTTTGTACTAGAAAACGAAGGATGATCAGATGTGGCTGCTGCATTTGACAGTACGTGGCAAAAGCGGGGACACACATCTATGAATGGAGTGGTGACTGTAACATCATTTGACTCTGGCAAAGTATTAGACTTTGAATGCTTATCAAAATTTTGTACAGGCTGTGTTCCATAAAATAAATATAAAAAAATCCCGATAAAATGGAAGAACGCAAAAATGTATGTGCAGCGAATTACGAGGGCTCAAGTGGTGGCATGGAGGTTGCTGGAGCAACTGCTCTGTGTGCTCGATCTGAGCAGAAACTTGGCCAGCGTTATGTTCAGTATTTGGGAGATGGAGATTCCAAAGGGTTTGCTGCTGTTTTACAAAGTAAACCGTATGGATGATATTGACATTACCAAGCTTGAATGTGTTGCACATGAGCAGAAACGTGTTGGCACCCGACTTACACGGCTGAAACGGGATATGAAAGGACAAATGCTTAGTGATGGTAAAGGTCTTGAAGGAAAAGGAAGACTCACTGATGCTGGACTAGATCTACTGGAGCGTTAATATGGCCAGTCTATAAGGAAAAATCTGAATAACGTAGAAAATATGAAGAATGCAATTTGGGCTACATATATGCATAAGATTTCAACAGATGCAAACCCGCAGCATTTACTTTGTCTATCTGATGAAAATTCTTGGTGTAAATTCAACCAGGATAAAGCTAACAACCAATAAAATGAATACACACACCAGAATTCACTGCCAGAAGCAGTTATGACTGCTATAAAACCAGTTTACAATGATTTGTCCAAAACAAACCTTTTGAAGCGAAGTCTACATGGAAAAACTCAAAATCCCGACGAGAGTTTCAACAGCACTGTATGGCAAAGACTTCCAAAAACAGTCTACATTGGGCTCCAGACCCCGAAACTTGGTGTTTCTAATGCAGTGGTTTGTTTCAATGAAGGTTTTGTTACCAACGCTGGATGGTCTCAAGGCGATAGCTGCAGAAAGAAGAAAAAAGACTGACAAAGAAGTCCAAGAAGAAAATAAATAGAAGAGAGTGAGAAGAAGACTAGGCAAAAGGAAGATAGAGGACAGTGAAAGTTACTGCCGAAGGGGATTTTGAAATACAAAACATGCACTATCAACTTTAAAGCCTGATTTCTCAAAAGTGCTTTTTTCATATTGACGTATATTTTTCTCAAAAACTATTTAAGTTACAGACTTCAAACTTGGTAGGAACATTTTACGTAACTATATTAGTGCGTCTTACCACTTTTACTTAAATAAAATGCGTTTTACCATTTCAAAAAAAATATTTTTGTCTTATTTTGACCAAAAATATTACTAAAATGTATTTTTTTTAATTAAAAAAAGAGCTACATAAATAAATTAGGTAGGGAAGGTACAAACAGGTATGCTTAATTACGTGCCAAAATCCCAAGTTGATAAGATCGATAGTTTCTTAAATAACTGTACCTGAATATGATATGTTTTCCCATTTAAATACATGTACTTTATAAACGCTACTCGCTCCTTAAAACAACTATTTGTACGGTATTAATGTTTACAGATAGAACTACACTGTTACTTAAAAAGGAAGCCTGAATTATCGACGCACAACTGGCAGTTTCGTACAAAGGATTGTCACATTATACACAACATGCTTAGGGCCTAATGTGTTTTCAATTAAGTTAAGGCCTATTTATTTAATTAACTAGATATGGTTTTATGTAGCAGAGTTATGCTCAAATGCCGTTAGACTATAGCACCTACTGAACTAAAAATAGACTCCGAACCACACGATTACCTGACTCGGTGTCTTTCAGTGTCTACCAAGCGCTGGGATCGGATCACTGACCACCCCTGCTCCGCCACACGAGCGAGAGAGTAGTACCTAGAATACATGCGGACACTTGCGTATAGTTGTTGAAAACTATTACACTACACATTTGGTGCCCAGAATGTATCCTCTTCTACGAGAGAGAGAGAGAGAGAGAGAGAGAGAGAGAGAGAGTGGAAAACAAGCTTATCTCAATATGTATAACAAAAATGTCAGGAACACATTTCAAATTACGCACATTCCAATCTGCATACGGGATGAATATGTTAATTTTATAATTTTAAACTATAAAACATATTTTATGAATCACGCCCTCTTATTTAGATGAAAGGTTAAATGCTATCCAACCAACACAAACAGTTTAACACACCTCATAACTTATTGGGACACTTAATTAGAAAATAACTCTACACAGTCACCAACAGAAAACAGAAACGGACATTTTATAATGTCACGAGAGTTAAAAATTTCCCCATGAAAAATAAATTACAAAGCAGTGTTTAAACTGAAGGTGAATCAGTATGTCTCAAAAGGAGGCTCACATACATGTTTGAAAGTCCTTACAATCACTGCAGAACTACAGCACATTTTAAAATGTAAAATTGTCATAAACTATGCTAATACATGCCACCTAAAACCGGCCTGCCAGCACAGTGCTTGTGTTGAAAAAGTACACCATTGTGATCTGTCAGCCAAAGGCATGGTCTGCCACATGAATTGTTACATTTAGAAACACGGCCATTACTTATAGCTCTCTTTTCTTTGGCTTCCGTCTTCAAACCATTCTTGAAGTTACACTGACTGTCATCTCACCATCATCTCATTCATCCATCCGATATACTTCAACATCGCAAGCAGGAAAACAATGCTTCCTACTCTAGGTCTCTTAACCTCTTTCATAATTTTTTTCAGGTGAAGAAGAATGTGAATACATACATCCCGAAGTGCATTCGGATTGCTATAACGAAATGTATTGTTAGGACCTACATTGCGAAGTCATTCACGGATTTACTGGAAGGAATTACATAATGTAATTTACTAATTGCCAGTTCCAAGTATTAACCAATTTTCCATTACAGACCAAGAGCTGTTGACTATTAAAGCAATATATGAGCAAAGTAAGAAACAACTGAAGAAGATAACGTTACGCGATATTGCCACACTCACTACCGCACGATCAAAGAACTTTAGACAAACATATTTTCTGAATTCATGACAGTAGTGCTAGTGAGACGAGAACTGTAATTTATTATATGTGTATTCAGCAGGTGCTGCGAAGCATAAGAATAAGCACTTTAACAAGCTAACAGTTAATGACACTATACTTCTCTCAAACATTGAAAGGCATCATTCGTCAATTTGTGCTATAAGTACAGCTTAAATGCATATCGTGGGCAGCTAAATGTAATCTGGCCCTACACCTCACAAATGGTCGCCTGGCCTAAGCTACTCGCATCCCCAAAAAATTCTTGTACAATTATTCTCCAAACATTACAAAAATTTCCCTGGAACAACTGAACTACCAGTTACAATGGGGATAGTTCCTATTTTTTAAATTTCTATTTTTATTTGAATATACATATAATTTAACAAATAATGGTACCAGACTTCTTTATTTGCGTCAGTATAGCTTGAAATAAATGTAAATAAAAAGAGTGTTTAATTTAGCTCTGTAAAAACGTGTGCAACCATGTTGATATCTCTGTAACGTCATAACTCTAGAGCAACTTATGTTAAGTTTAGTGAAATTGCATTAAGTCGAGATGTTTGTATGATAAGAACAGATAAGTCTGGGGCTCCGAATAGTTATAAGTGTCTATAGTACCTCCTTTGTGCAGTAATTTATATTTTTATTTGTATTAATAACAATTTCATTTACTCATAGTACAATACTGCTACGTAGGGCTTTGGGGGCATAAGCTCTACAACCATTAAAATTATCACAAAGTGGAAGGGGGTACTCAGTGAACTCAATAGCTTTATAGTGAACAGAGGGGCACTGGATCTTCCTAATATGATAGGGTTTTTCTGCAATGAAGACTGTATTTACTAGTACATAATCCAGTAATAAAAATATATCATTTAGCATGTTGTTAATATACCAACTGACATGTACTAGTATTTAATATAATAATATATTTATGTATAGTGATTTACTAAGAATGTGAACAGGGCACTGGAGTATAATTGAAAACCTGATGTAAGAAATAAAAGTAAAGCTATCTGCAGTTACTTCACATATTTGAAACAATGGCATAACAATTACAGTCAACAGAGAGAGGTATCAAACCTTATCCATTACGTGTGAATCCTTTAACAGGTAAACAGTCAAAAGTACAATAGTAAATTTTGCACAATTTTAAACTATTTTCCTATGGAGATCTACACTCAGTAGACAAACTGATTAATAACCATAAACAAAAGAGATGTTTTAAAAATTTCCAGTGATAACATCATTTTACCAAATAAAAGAAATACTTTTAATTTAATTGATGAAAACTAAAGGGTAAGGAAAAAAAAGACAGGGACAAGAAAAAGAAAGATACTAAAGTGAGTTATGATGTATACAATATACAGAGTGCTAATCGTCTTCATGGTAAACAAAAAAACATAGTTTATTAGGCATGTCTCTCAATCTCGGCCTCACACGAACGACTGACTCCTATCTAACGACTTCATCTGCACCTACGGGACAATAAAAAAATAATAACTTAAATGTGACTACATGACGACTGAAGTTCTCGGAGGCGTTCCTCCGCCGCATGTTGTTGAATAAGCTACGTCACGTACCGCGGCTCGAGCAATACTCTTAAAAAAACACCACATGTGTACTATTAACGTCGAAAACATTTTGAAAAATAGTTCGTAGGAAATCCTCAACATTTGCCTTGTGAAGATGTTAGCGAAGGACTCCTTAGATATAAACAACCGAGCCACGAAAACAGAGTGGCCAATTTCAGCCTCAATATGTGCGCAGCATGCCAAGGAACTTAAAGGTACTGTTCACCAGTCTAACCCCTAGAAACGGAAACAGGGAAACGATGATAGAGAGAGGGGAAGTAGAGAGGTGGGAGAGGATAAAGTGGCAGCCTTGTCTACTGCACAAAAGGCATGGGGAAAAGGAGTGGAACCAGATTGGAAACTGAGAAATGGGGCGAAGAAATTGAACGAACTTTGATGGCAATAGTAGAGGGTTATGGCCGATACACCCTACAGGTTTAGATTCAGGAGCCAGGAGCTATAACCCGACCCCTCGTCGCCATGTTGTGACGTCTTAGCCCAGCCGCCATGTTGGATATTCTTAACCATTGACCTTTAACTTTGCATCAAGGTCACCCAGATCAAATTTTTTCAATTTTTATAGGGAATCGATCGGGATATAGAGCATAAACAAACTTGCATTTTAATTAAATATAAGAAAATTTACTTTTACATAGAGATTATATCGATTGAGAGGAGAATTTATTTTCAGTTACTCAATTTAAAATATAGGGATGACATGGAATAGCATGTGATCTGTACATATACAATGTGACAGTAGAATTAAAAAATCGATTAAAAGATATCTCGAGAATCAATATGGCGACCGAATCATAGGATTCTTAGCATGTTTGAGGTGCCAGTAACAAGATGATACAAACAAATGACATGCGAAAAATATTAGGTAAACCATATGGAGATTAACAAGATGGTGGAGTGAAGTAAATTTTGAAAAAATTTTCGAAAGTTGAAAATTTTTGGAAAATTGACCTTATATGACCTTGATACAAAGGTCAAGGTCAATGGTGAAGGTCATCCAACAGAGCATATCATGGTATCACAACATGGCGACGAGGGAACCAGTTACAGCTCCTGGCTCCTGAAAATTGACCTGTCGGTTGTATTGGCCAAAATGCTCTACTGGCAGTATTACATCACTCGGCAAGCACTGCAAAAAATTAAGATACCGACCTCAAGATTGGCACCCATATGCTCCACACGACTGAATCAACATATTAAACACGTCGTGCGAACAAAGAACAGAAAACGACTTACGATGCAAGTGAGCTACTGCTTCGAAGAGGTACTAAACAGTGTCATGGACTTCTATCCACAGCTGTTCTGACATGTACACGACCACATGTTTGTGCCACACAGTGATGGACTTAATCTACTGCAATGGGCCACAAAAAAGTCTAGGCTTTACTGCAAAGCTAAGTTTAGCATTCCAGCCATAAAGGTCGAAATAAATTAAATGTGTTCCAATATTTCTTAAGAAAAAATCTCAATGAGAATTTTTAGAGTACTGATACTAACAAAAAACCAAAAATTAATGACAGGCTTATATTTGAAAAAAATTGCTTTGCGACAATATTTACTACAGCGCTGTGTTACAATACAAGATGGACTATGCGATTAAAAAAAACGAAACTGGAAACAGTCTGCTATTAATGACAAGAATATATAGTTTATGTATACGGTGGTTATTTCAATGTATTGGAATATAGCACATCCGAATTATGAACGACTGACTATATGCGAGACACACCACAACATCGACCTACCCTCACGCCATTTTGAGTTCCACTACTCGTTGATGGTGACGCGCACTACTTGCAGAAGTAGAGATTCATGCGCCCACCTATGTTTACTTACAATATCGTGGATGTGCGGGGCATATTGTAGACAATATGGAACATTACCGCCCGCCGAGACTGGCTGAGGTCTCCACAGTTCAGTCTCAACACAGGTTAACTATATACAGTATTTACACATCACAATGGTCACAAAACATCACTGTGATGGCAGACGGTACAACTTATGTACTGGTCAGCGAAGCTGTCCCTTCTGAGTGTGCAAGTCTACGACTCTAATGACGCCGTCCTTCCCAGGGTGGAGCTTGACGACCGTTGCTAAGCACCAACCCAAAGGCGGTACTCGCTCTTCTCCAACCAACACTAGCTCTCCCACAGCAAGTCCTGGTTCCTGGGTTTGCCACTTCCCTCGAGGCTGAAGCTGCTGTAAGTACTCCCAATAACATCGCATCCAAAACTGGTTGGCGAGACTGCATACCATCTTCCACCATCGCGACAGACAAATGGCGCTTTCATCATCCTCTTCACCTGTCTCGGGTACAGCAACCGAAGGCCTGCCGCTAAGGAAGTGTCCCGGAGTGAGTGCGGCCACATCACACGGATCCGAGGAAATTGGCGCTAGAAGTCGTAAGTTAAGGACAGCTTCAACTCTACTGGGAAGTGTCATAAATTCCTCGAGAGTTAGAACTTGTTAGCCAATGGTTCGGCGGAAATGGTACTTGGTGGACTTGACGGCAGTTTCTCACAATCCTCCCTAGTGAGTAGCTGCTGGGGTCCAGAATTGAAACTTGATATCATGAGCCAGAGATAAGTTTTCCAGAAGTGAAGATTGAAGCAGCTGCTTAAACGACTGTTGGAGTTGTCTCGCAGCTCCAACAAAATTAGTACCACAATCTGAAAATATGGTAGTGAATAAACCTCTTCTCGACACGAATCGGGTTAGAGCAGCACGAAAACTGTCTGCTGTCAAATCGGTAACGAATTCTATGTGGACAGCCTTAGTGGCAAAACTTATGAAAATAGATAAGTATGCCTTCTGGGTATCACATCGACGTAGCTTGTTCACCCTGATAGAAATTGGCCCAGTGTAGTCGACTCCAGTTCGCTCATAGTCCCCAGCAGGTAGGTCAGCCATTATGGGAGGATTGTTGACAGGTCAACACCGAAAGCAGCGACTACACTTGAAGACTCTAGAACGAACCAACGATTGTACTGACAAAATTCAAAATTGTTGGGACAGAAGTGACTGCAGCAGTTGAGGTGCAGCATGAAGATATTTTAGGTGGTAATAGTCCACCAAAGCTTTTACAGCAGGGTGATTCTTTGGCAATATTATAGGATGTTTTGCGGAGTATTGAACACTACTTGCATTTGACAAGCTTTGGTGTTCTTGGAAGGCTTCAACTCTGAGGGACATGGAGTGTCTGTCATCAGGGTTGGAGGCCAGTTGTCATGTGGATCCATGAGCCATTGAGGGCCATGCCACCACAGAGTAAGAGATCTTAATTCTCTTGGAAGTAAGCCACGAGTGGAACAGTCGGCTGGATTGTCTGCAGAGGAAAAATGTCTCCAGCACTGGGGAGGTACCCATTCCTATGTTTGAGCAACCCTGTTAGCCACATAAGTTTTCAACAAGTAGGGTTGAGTTTTGATCCAGGTGAGTGTCACACTTGAGTCAGTCCAAGCATGAGTGGCAGTGATGGTCGTCTGATGACTGAGATGGCTATGGCAATAGTGTAGTAATTTTGCTAATAAATTTGCACCACAGAGTTTCTGTCGGGGAAGAGAGATTTGTTTTAGTGGAGCTCCACGAGATTTGGCTGAAATTAGGCAAACACTGACCTTCACCTGAGTGTCGCTACTTCTTAAATACACTACAGCTGCATAAGCCTTCTCCGATGCATCTGAAAAGCCATGAAGTTCCATGTTAACAGCATCGGGGAAAACTAAGCATGGTAACTGGAGTGTTTATAGCTGAGTTAGTCCCTCAATAAACATGGCCCACTTATCCTTGACTGAAGACGGCAAGGGGTCATCCCAACCTACGCCTTGAGTGCATAACCACTGCATCAGTATTTTTGCCCAAATGACAAATGGAGCCAACCAACCTATGGGATAATAGATTTGAGCCACGCAAGACAATACAAAGTGTTTGGTGGGAACTCCATCGCTGATGTTAATATGGTATGAGAACGTGTCAGTTTCAGGACTACAATGGAGACCTAGGATCTTTAGTATGGGCTCGGATGAGAAATCAAGTACCTCTGGAGCTTCACGATGAGGTAACTGTATGTCTTCCAACAAGCTAGGATCATTGCTTGACCATTTTCTAAGCTCAAAACCACCCTGGTGTAACAGCTCGATCAACTGACCATTCAACACATCATCTTCTTCAGTTGATGATGCACCAGTTACAATGTCATCGACAAAGATATGATTTAGAAGAACAGTCTGTGCAAGAGGATAGCGGAGACCCTCGTCCTGGGTCAATTAGTGTAGGGTACGAATTACCAGAAATGGAGATGGCTTGAGTCCGTACGTTAATGTGTTTAATTGAAACACTGTTAGGGGTAGAGTGGGTTCTATACGCCATTAGACCAGTTGACATAGTCGGTCATCCTCGTGAATCAGGATTTGTCAGTAAATTTGTTTGATATTACATAAGTACGCAATGCTATTGAGTCTGAATCAGAGGATTACGTCACAAATATTAATTTGAAGCTTAGGGCCAGACAGTTGAGTATCATTTAGAGATATTCCATTTGAAGTTTTTGAGCTACTGTCGAAGACCACTCTCAGCTTAGTGGTTGAACTACCAGCCTCATATACACCATGATGAGGGATAAAACACTCTGGATGTGTTTGATTGTCAACATGTCGGGTAGGTGCAGTGTACTGCTCCATGTGCCCAGAAGCAGCATAATCCATCATGAAGTCCCTGTACAAGCATCTTAAATCAGGCTGAGCTGCAAACCTTCCTTCCAAGGCATAAAAACTTCATTCAGTACAACCATAGGAATCTCCAATTTGTTTGCACTCAGGATTAAATGGGAGACGAACCTTGTATCTGCCAGTTTCATCACGAGAATTAATTGTGCTAAAGTGTGTTTCACAGACGTCTGCCTCTGATGGTTTTACTGTTGCCTTGGATGGATCCTCTAGTTCCCAGAATTGCTTGAGGAGAGTGTCAAAAGAATTTTCAACCCCAACAAACATGGATACAAGTCCCTCAGTAACAGCAGTTGACTCTGGGTATTCACCGAGAAGCATCCAACCTAGTTTGGACTCTAACACAACAGGCATTTGACCACCTAATTCCAAATGTCTACCCAGACAGACACGTGCATAGACATCGGCATTCAGAAATATATCAATAGGACCAGGCTTGTCGAAATGTGGGTCTGCCAGTGGGAGTGAACCTAACAGAGTACGGACACAGGGATCTACAGCAGCTCGGGGAAGATTGTTTGTGATCTTTGAGATGACAAACAGTGAGTGGTTGAAGGTGTAAGTTGATTCCAAAGATGACTGAATTCTACATTCCAGCACTCCCTTCAAGTTAACCATACCTTATGATAACCTGCAGAAAAACATTACATTTGACCTTGGTGACCTGAAGATATAACATATTTGCTGCCACCTCAGTAATAAAGGATGCCTGAGCTGCATTATTGAGAAGGCAGTGCAATACATGTGGTCTGTTGTCTGCCCCAAAAATAGTTACCACTGCAGTGGATAACAAAACTGAAGTATGAATGCGGGCTCAGGAAACCCCTACAAATGGTTCAGGTGTATCAACACTTCCTTACAAGAAGGAATTTTTATCCTCACTCCCAGGTCTACCATCTACATACAACAATGTATGATGTCTCTGTTTATACCGAAAGCAATTTTGTGCTGAAGAACAGCCTGATAACACATGGGCTCCACCAAGGCAATTGAAACACAGTCTTCTGTTTCGTGCCAGTGTTTGTCTATCTGTGGGAGAAGTATTCCGAAATTGAGGGCATCTGTAATTGGAATAGTTTTCGTTACATCCAACATAAGGTTTAGATACTTTAGGCTCAGATCTAGAGACAAAGACAGCCTTATGAGACTGAGTGTTGTAACTTTGTTTGCTCTGGGTAGTTCTCTGATTACTATGGCCTACACTTAACCGTGGTACACCATCACCAGCACAATCCATTGAGGTCACCCTCTTCTAAAAAAATTTCACCAATTCTGACACCTTGGGTATTGTATCACTCTGTCCGGTATAGGAACCTTCAAATTTTGTGCGCATCTCCACATCCAACATACGAAACAGAATAATGACAAGTACAGGATTATTCTCTGTGATGTCAAAACCCAAACCTTCCAATGCACATGTATTTTCCTGAACAGTGTTATCAAAATGCCTTACAGATGTCAGATTAGCTGAGTTGTCTGGAAGCAAATCGAGAATTCTGTTTATGTAGTGAGTTGTCAATTTCCTGAGGTTATGGTATTTGTTAGTTAGAAGTTCCCATGCCAGTGAATAGTTCTCAGAAGTGATAGGAAGATTCTTAATTAACTGCAATGATTCTCTCTTCAGACACCCAGTTAGAAACTGAAACTTTTCCACATCTACTAGGGAATTATTGCTTTGGATAGATGCCTGGTACAACTGCGAAAACATCTGCCATTCCTCCCATTGACCGGAAAAGATAGGTAAATTAATTTTGGGAAGCTTCACATTAATAGTTGGACCACTGCTAGATGGAGGGGGCTGCTCAACTACATGTCTGGCGAGAAATGACGATACCAGGCGGCGAGTATCAGACAGCAAGGTAAAAAATTTATTGTGTCTGGTGGAAAGAACATCTTCATCAAAGTCATCCGGAAGGGGTTGTAACCATAATAAATCAATACAAAGACAGTTGACTGCTGCCTCTAGGGCATCGAGTTGCAGACCTAAAGCATTCACATAATGAACAACTTCAAGTGTAACCTTAGCACATGACGTAAGAGCCAGACACATATCGCTAATGCGCTTCAACTTGGTTCCCTCAAGTTTAAATCTCATGAAAAAAGTCTTGAAATTCATACTGATTAATCAACGGGCAAATCTGCATGAAACCAACTATCTAGGGTAGAGTCATACCAAGAAATAATAAGGCAACTACGACACACATAGACAAAATGATAGAACCAATTATAATTTTGGTTCTTCCAAAATAATAACGGTAAATAATTAACAAAACACTTTTTCAGCGACGACCAACTTCCCTGGACAGCCGCTAAAACCTCACAACGTAACAGTTAAGGCCTACTCACCACATTGTCGATAGAAACATAAAGAAAATATCCATCGCAGCGCACACTGAATTCGCAACCAAAATCAGATTAGTTGCAATTGACCGAGAATATTATCTTCGTAGACGGGATGTTCCGGTACCAAGTGGATTGAATTTTGTGATGGTAGCTTCTTCACACACACACGTAGCACACACGCTGCATACACCTACATGAGACAGAATGAGAGAGAGAAAAAAATTTTAATTCATCAGTCGTCGGTCACATGATATATATCCGGCACCGGAGGACCAAATGTTTAGAATATAGCACATCCGAATTACCAATGACTGACGATATGCGAGATACACCACAACGTCGACCTACCCTCACGCCATCTTCAGTTCCACTGCTCGTAAATAGTGGCGCGCACTACTTGCAGAAGTAGAGATTCATGCTCCCACCTATGTTTACTTCCAATATTGTGGATGTGCGGGGTATATTGCGGACAGTACGGAACAATGTGATTAAAAAAACGAAACCGGAAACAATCTGCTATTAATGACAAGAATATATAGTATATGTATGCGGTGGTTATTTCAATGTATTGTTTAAAGTACAATACTGTAAGCATGAAATAATAAGTCCTTTTAAGTTAAAATTAGCGAACAAATCTCGATGTGTGTTTTATCTATTGTGTTTATGCTCTTTCACTGCGTGGCCGCCTTGTCTGTAGAAATGGCTTAGTCAATAGGTGAGTTTAAGGCACCTGATATTGGACAATAATTCGAGAGGTGAGCGGGGATTTTCATAATGTGTCAATAGGTGGCAGCACAGCTGCAGCAGATCTTACTGTCACTCACAAAAAGTAACAATAATTTGGGAGAAAAATGGATTTTTAATAGATTTATTAATGAGAAAAGTTAATTTACCCAACTCACGAAATTGGAACGCTCGCTCACCAGATTAAGAGCCAGCATGTTTGCTTGGACGCAGTCAAATTTTTACCTCGGTAGGTTCACTTTTTGTATGCATGAGACCTTCATACTTTTACCTTCAAATTAAACCAAAATTTTGTGTTCTTGAGCAGATTTATGCGATAAAACTAATTCGTAATAAATAATCATAACTTCGGAATTTGAATTAAACTGACATTAACTCAAACCTACCACTAAAATGTCGCAATGTTTGAGAGCTACTTTGCTATCTACACATCTCTCAACTCAGTACCAGTGAAATCTTCGTTATCAACTAAGAAAGTCTTAAATTGTAATGTAATTGACAATGAGCAAATTTTACGTGTAACTGGGTTCATTAAATTTGCCCAGTTTTTTTTAAATCAGAGTAAAATTACGAAACCTACTGGACCTACGATGCCAGGCGGCTGGGCAGCAAACGAAAAGAACTGTCGAGTGGAATTACGTCATACACACGTTATCCCACAAAAAAGAGTTTTCAATGTCAATGGTAACAACTGATAATATTACATTTTTAAAGCTCAATAATTTGAAAATTACAATACACAAAAAATTATTACTTAATGTGGTTGCATTAAGTATGAAAATAATTCGGAAGAATCATGTAAACATTAAATGATTTTTAGGTTCCATCTCCATTGTGCCGGTGTGCTTCGGTTGAGGAATTAACTAATGCAACAAAAGCAATAATACATACCCAAGTAACATTTAGAATCGCCGAAATTCCTGCTCAAAACAGCCATGTACGAAAGTAACAATTTGCCGATAAACAGACAAGCAAGACATGAAAAGTTGAGCAGTAATAATCAAATGGACACTTAAGGAAAACTAGGCCTTAGGCACACTGTCCAAAATAATTTAAATAAGAATAAAACGCAATGCGACTTGAATGGAAACTAACCTAATCACGTCACTTTAAAAATAGTTAAATTTTACTAAGGTTAGACTATAAATAATAAGACGATATGTGGTTTGTTAACAGAATAATCATTTTTATTACTGCTATTATGAGCTAATTTTCTTTTCAAATTAAAGCAAACAGTTAATATAACATTGTTTTACTTAATTAATAGTCATACATACAAAAATTTAAATGGTTTTTTAAGTGTTGTGCTAGTTATACAATTAATAAAATGTGAACTGTGCACATCATTTAATTAAGTTGCTGTATAAGAATTAAAATTATTAATAAACATTTTTTTATTTTCAATTCCAATTCAACATCAAGAATTAAAAATTATATATTTGTAATTATCTTAAAAAACAATATTATATATCAGGATCATGATGTGTATATTCAATACACAAATTTTCAAAACAAATTTTTTATTATTATTGCAACTTCCAAGACTTCATAAAATAAAAGGTAAACTATACAACTGAATTGGCAGACTATCGACAATGTCGGGGTCAAACTTGGAACAAATATTGCAGTCGTGAGGTGAATTTATGCAGAAAGCAAAAAAACACCACACAAGCATTACTGTTAAATGCAAGGAGACGGAAACCAGACCAAACACTGGAGGAAGTTGAGGCAGTAGTGGTGCGCAACCCTGAACGGTGAATACTACATCGGCCTCGTCGGAAACATGAAATGTGTAAAAAAGTAGATTGCATCCATCAACAAGGACAAGTCGACATAGGAAAGTTGCAAACGGGGCCACTAGATGGCAAGAGTATCTCGAAAAATAGCAAACAGCATATGAGGAGGCAGATACAGTGATTATCACACGATCAGACTGGACAAAGGAGAAAATATCACGTGGGCAGATCCCACAGATGGTTATGAAATTACGTGATAGAAAGATTGGTTGACACACGTGACATGCAGACACAGGTACGCGCACACTGCAGCAGAAAAAGATAAGAAGACAAAGTCTTCAGTAGAAAGAACATAATACATAGCTTTAGCGAAGAAGTGAATGCACAATTAGAACACCATATTTGCCGGACACGAGCCATGTATTTACAAAATATATACAATATGTACATCCATACATACACAAGACAACACTAGCTGTATGTATGTAACCGTTCTGTACGGCATACCAGGTGTCTTTCTTCTTCCTTGTTGCAGAGCTGGCTGGCCAGATGACCCCAGTAATCCTTTGTCCTGCCTGAACAATGGAATGATCCTGGGGGTGGCACACTGCTAGCAATCGTCCCGCCGGTCATGGATGTACAGCGGCTTAATGTACTGCTTCGCACTGACAGGCTGTCAGGTGTGCATCGTTTCTGCATACGAGAGTGAGGCGGTCAGGAAAGCTGACATGGCGGCCAGATCTCGTCACTATAGGAGAGGAGTGTTGAAATGCCTTCTATGAGCCTTGTGGATGGCAGGGTACTGCTGAGTCCAGTCTAAGGATGGGATTGGCGATATTGTCAGGTGGTTGGCTGGCAAGGGTGAATGCTGGTTTGAGGCGATCGATGGAAATTGTAACTTGCCGACCATGCATTTGGAGTGTTGCAGTCTGTGCTGTATGGCTGAGCAACGGAAATGGGCATTCGAGAGATTTCTTGAGCCCTTCACAGCAGACGAAGACTTCTGTTGCTGTGGCGAGGTCATTAAACACAAATGTTTTGGTTCCACCATGGTGTGTGCCCGCTACAGGTTTGAGTGTGCTTAAATGTTGCTCTCCGGGGAGACCAAGAGGTTGCCTATATATCAACTCAGCTGCTGAAGCACGAAGGTCCTCATGCCAGGCCGCTCGAATGCCCAGAAGTATAGTGGCAATATGTCCACCAAGTGCTAGGTGTCGTGACAACATATGGCTACCTTGAGTAGCCGATGCAATCTCTCCACCATACCATTGGCTTGTGGATGAAACACTGTTGTTCGAAACCGCGATGTACCTGTCAGGTTACAGAGATCCATGAAGAGTGCAGACTGGAACTGTCACCCTTGATCAGTAGTGATCTCGAGGGACGTGCTTAAGTGTGCCATCCATGAAGTGTACAGAGCCCGAGCAATTGTGGTGGTTTCGATGTTCTACAACCAGATTGCTTCTGGACACCTGGTGAAGTGCTCGATGACAGTCAAACAGAACCAGAAGCCTTGGGACACTGGCAAGGGTTCCACCAGGTCGAGATGCATATGATAAAATCTGGATGAGGGTTGTAAGAAGGCACCATATGGGGAGGAGACATATCGTGAAATTTTCGAATGCTTACAGAAAATGCATACCTGCGCCCACTTATGAGAGTCTGACCTGATGGGTGGCCACACATATATCTTGTGTGACTAGCTTGACAGATATCCTGACACCTGGATGAGCGAGGTTATGCACAATGTTGAAAGTACTACGACTAAACGGCTCTGTGTCAAAAGGCCATGCTGTCGGATTAGAGACATCACAGTAGAGATCGAATGGTATAACTGGCATTGTGAGCTTCCTCAGCTGTAGGTCAGAATCCTGCTGCTAGTATCTTTTTAGCTCTTCATCAGCCAGCTGCGACATAGCTGGAGCTTGGTAGTCCATAGTATCGGCAACAGCATTCATCCGGGAGAGGTATCAGAAACTATATTGTTAGCATCTGACATGGGCTGAATGCTTGTCTTAAACTGACTGATGAAATTCAGCTGCATTGAATGGCGGTGTGAGCACTTTTCCAGGTTTTCTGCGAAAGCAAAATTGAGTGGTTTGTGGCCAGTGAATACAGTGAACTCCCTCCCTTCTACCATATGACTAAACTGGTGTATCCCCAAATATATGGCGAGGAGTTCGCAGTCGTAAGCACTGTACTTCTACTGAGCGTTGTTGATTTTCTTTGAGGAAAGTGCCAAGGGCTGCCATGATCCTTCCACCTGTTGCTGGAGCACTGCCCCAGCTGCGAAGTCTGAGGCATCTGTCATAAGTGCTAGTGGAGCTTTCGGGATTGAATGAACCAGCAAGGTTGCTTGTGCGAGAGCAGTTTGACAGTTTTCAAATGCCTTCTCACTCTCCAGTGTCCATATTAATGGGTCCTTGCTGTTCATATTCGCCTCATGCAAGGGGGCATGTGTTTCTGCTCCCTTGGGGATGAAACATCTGTAAAAGTGAACCGGAACAGTTCGTTTGCAGTCTATGGTTGACTGCATTAGAGGACCGCATCCACTTTCTCTGACAATGGATTGGTTCCTTCCACAGAAATGCTGTGCCCTAACAAAGTTACATGTGTTTCCCCAAATACACATTTGGCAGGGATGATTAAGAGACCATTGGCCTTTAGGCAGCGGAAAAGCTTTTCTAGGAGCTGCACATGCTCTGTCTCACTATTCTATGCAACCAATATGTCGTCAATGTATGAGACACAAAATTCCAGACCACAGAGAACCTCGTCGATAAATCTTTGGAATGTTTGTACAGCATTGCAGAGGCCAAAAAACATGAAGCGGAACTCGTACAACCAGAAAGTCATGGTCATGGCTGTTTTTGGAATATCTGCTTGAGCAACAGGAATCTTGTTGTAAGCCCTGACGAGGTAAATTGTGAAGAAAATGGTCGTGCCATGTAGGGTGTGAGAAAAGTCCTGGATGTGAGGAACAGGGTATATGTGAGAAATTGTGCAAACATTTAGCATCCTGTAGTCTCCACAGGGTCTCCACTCATCTCCTTTCTTGGGTACCATGTGGAGTGGGGAAGACCAGGAACTTTTTGAAGGATGGGTTAACCCTAGCCTAAGTAGGGCTGTGAATTCCTGCTTCGCTATCAGCATCTTACCTGGTGCCAACCGGCATAGTTTGCTGTGTACTGGCTGCCTGGCTGTGGTGTGGATATGGTGAACTGCGGAATGTTGTGTTAGCTATGGGTTGCTGCATGGGCGAGTGATTTCAACATACTTCTCCAGCAATTCGGAGTAGCGTGATGACAGAGGAAGTGTCTTTATGCCGCTAATATTGCAGGTGGTCACATGACAGACGGCTGATAGGTAGATGGTACTATCTACAAGGTGCCGGCTATGGATATCGACCAGGAGGCCATAATAGTGAAGGAAAGCAGCCCCTATGATAGGCTTGGTGACACTCGCCACGACAATATTCCTCACCAAATCACGCCTTAGCCCCAGGTTGAGGGCAAATGTGATAAAACCATAGGTAGGGATGGGTGTACCATTTGCAGCAAAAAGTGTACATTCGCTGAAGCGCGTCACGAAGTCCGGCGCGGGGCAGAAAACTTGCGGTCCCACTAGTCAGGTGAATGCATAATGCCGTAAGCGGTACTGCTCGTACAGTAAAGATGCGATGGCCTCATTGTACACGCGGCGCATCGTACGCATTGCCCAATCACGTCGGGGTCACCACTATTGCGAATATGTGAGGGCATAATAAGGACACCACATTTGCTCGACACGAGCCGTGTATTTACGAAATAAATAAAATGTATGTACATCTATATATTCACTAGACCCCAATGGCGGAACGTATGACACTGTTCTGTATGGCATATCGGGAGAGACTGCCTCCTGTGTAACATGTTCTGAAAGTATCAAGAACGTTGAATGTATGGCCCACAAAAGAAAATATGTAGGCCTATTTCTATTAAACTAATTGCTAAATAAACATCAATCACCTATCTTATTGAGTTAAACAAATAATTTCTGAGTTCTGACATACAGTTTACTCATCTCATACCTAAGATAAATTGTTTAAATCGGTTACCAATAGTATGAGAATGGGAAGGTGAGGCGAGGCGCCGCCGCAGCACCACAGCTGCTATCTTGAATGGCACCACGGCCATCTTATTGGATAACGTCATCTAAACTTTGGTTTACGTCATCAAAATTTTCCACCATTAACAAAAAAATTCCAAAATGTTATGAAAAAAATATTAATAATTTTAAAAAATTCCATAAATCATTTAACAAAATTCTACATATTTCCGAAGAAATGTGATTAATTTTTATGTAACTATGTTATTGTTTCAGCTGACACCTTGGGGATTTCTCAGTGTCCTAGAGAATTTTTCATATTCGCATTTCAACCAAACCCTGCACACATTTAATAAATAAAATCTATTTAGTAGGTTTAATAATAATTAATTACTTACATTAGTGTATCTATATATTTATTTTACTGTAACACATAATGTATAATTTAAGACCACACATGTAATTTGAGACCTCATATGTTATTTAAATCTAACATGTTTTTTGACACCTCACATGTAGTTTGAAATGCCATGTGTAATTTGACTCTTCACATGCAATATGACACCTAACAGATTTTGGATTTGAACTTGTGGGCAAACATATCCGATGGTTACTGATTAAGCCTGGCCCTCAAAGAGACTGATGACCCCGAAAATGAAGAGTCAAGTCTAGTCCCAAAAGCAGGCAGATAACCACAAGTGTTATAGGTCAAGCCATGTATATTAAAGGTACTCCTGCGTTTTTCTGCGCAGTCATACTTCACACACTTTTTTCTACTCATACCGAGTGATGATTCTAGATTCATACCTGGATTCACGAACATCTAGACTTAAATATGAATTCGCCAACTTCTGGATTCATATCTGAATTCACTAACTTCTCGATTCATATCTGGATTCACCAACTTCTCGATTCATATCAGGGTAACCAACTTCTAGATTCATATCTGGGTCACAAACTTAAAAAACATAAAATCGCATTGGCTATAACATAGCCAATGCGATTTTATGTTTTTATATGGCTGTTACGTTAAGCATGGCCAGCATGACCGACAGATACAACACAATTAAAGCGACAGCTGAGCGAAATTCTTAAAAGTGAGTCCTTGAAAATATTTTTTTAGAATTTCGTAATGAAACTTAAATAACATTTTCATACCGTAATGTATATTGTATCTGCATAATTTTAAATATTTCCGCCCGTAATTAACTTGGATAATTAATATTTTGTTTCATAATTACATTGATCTAACTGTCAATTTTTGAGGCCTTTCTTGTAAAGATAGAAACTTTACGATTGCGCTACATATGAAAATAACCTTCTTCTGTGCTTTAACAAAGTTTCGTCGCGATACGTTCCATAGTTACTTAATATGTGGACGTATGGAAAACACTGAATCTGCTAGTGATGCAGTGCTCCCGAAAAATGCCAGCTATGACGCTCCTGTTAAAGATATCAAAACACATTTGTGATATGTCACAGGATAATGATGTAAGAATCGAATGAGGTGTGACACACATGTGTGCGCCATGCGTAAAGCTTAAAAAAAAAAAACATACAGAAAGCCGATAAAAATGCAATCAGCGTTTACTTAGCTGGAAAGTGGCGCTAGGCGGCTGTCTGGGAAACTACGTGCTGGTTGCTGCGAGGAAGGCAGGGGGCTCACAGCAGGAAGTCTAGGAGGGATAACAAGGGTCAGCAGTAAACCTTGAATAGCAGGTACCTTGGCCTGGCACGGCGCACGCCAAGGGACAAAGTTTGTGGACTGTGCGATTTCTTTTAGTTTTTGCAAGACATCCCATCCATGGCCTGTGTCCGCTTGGGATTGGGAAGGAGGTTTGGTAACTCTATAATAAAATTAAACGAACCGGTTATTTATTTTTTGTAGGCTACTAACAAGCAAAGATTACTTTGAAAAAAATTAATAATTTTATATACTGACACGTCCAAAAACCCAACGTTTCGAGTAATCGAAATACGGATAATATAACCATGATAGCAGTATAGCAAATGTTTAATTTTTGTTAGACCTGTATCTTCTTTGCACGAAACAGGTACATCTTCAGATTCAGCTAAATGCACTGCAAATGCCTTAAAATTCATCATTATAATATATTTAAGCATACTTAATTATTCATAGAAGGAAAGTCTGCATAAATCGTTTTTCTCTTAGTGAGGCATCCTTTATAATTATCTTACGTTCCAAGACAATGATTATGAGAACAAAGTTATAAAATACATAATTAAAGTTTACTGTATGTCAAGTTGCTAATTAGTTTACTCCCAGTTATTTATCACTGCACTGATAAGTTTATAATTATTATCGACTCACACGGTTTCCTGTATTAAATCACAGTTTTTGTAAGCAAAAAATTTTGGGCGCACAATTATTGTAACAACTAAAATATGTAACTAGTACGCCGTTTTAATAATGTTTAGTATTTTTCAGAATACATTTTAAGATTAATTTTAAATTTAATTTGGTTGTCGAATCACAAGTTTAGAGTAGTAATTATATTTTGCCCTTTTATTTAATTATATGATGACTAAAATAAAATAAACTATTGTATTTTATGCTCCTCACTTAATTTTAAAAACTGTCAACGGGACACTTTGCATACAAAAACAATTTCCATCATGACAATTACAAACTGTTGAATTCACTTCCGACGATCGCCATTTATTTTTACACAGCGTGTAATCAGATGTTTGTCACTGAAATAAATGCTATATTATAGCATTTATGGAAAACAGAGACACGTATTATATATCATCAGGGATATGCATATGTTAGTCATAGTTTCATGGAAACAAAGTTTTCCCCAGTAAATTAAGTAAAATTATGTTTATCTATTTGAGGATCTCAATATTCCCTTTTGGAAAATTTTTGAATGTGCCAGAGAAATACTGATGAAAATTCATCTAAAAAAATTTTGGGACACCGTACAATTCGCTGGATGACCAGGTAACGAAGATAAGGCATACAGTACAGCATGCATTATAGTGGGCTACCATGCAATATTATCAATTTGTAAACACTGCACAATCGTTATACAATAATGAACATTTATTTTCCGAATGTCTGAGCCTGGAGGTGCTCAGTAGAACATAGTGTGATCCAAATGTAGCAACAATTTGACAAGTTATCTCTGTTTATATCCTATGTTATTTTTGTGAAGTCTTAACATGGTCCTAGATAGGGTATTTAGTGTTAGTTGTAAGTTTACACACCCATATCGGGAAGATTATAAATTATTTTTTTATTTTGTTATTTTTGCTAAGAATATTCTTGTAACATTGTGACTTTCAGGACTGCAGTGGCCGAGTGATTTGAGCACTCACCTCCAACACGAGTGATCGCTTCCTTATCTTCTCTTATGATCTAAGATGTTAGTTGTATAAAATTCTTACCTGAACATGAATTTCACATTATTTTTTGCGTTGCCGTATGAGGAAATCGTTTATCAAAATTTGGGGTTTCTTTGCACCATAGTAACTTTTTGTAAATAATGGTTTTTAGCTTCTTATGTTGTTGATAATTTCATCGTGCTTAGTTTTTATGATAAATTATACTTCAGAGGAAAGGATGCCTAGGAGTTTTTCATGAATAAAAATTTAATGGGCCGTGTAAAGTAGTCTCACTTTATGATATTCACAGTTTTATGTTATTTTGATGGACTGTTTTTCCCTATTTTTCACGTTATAATCTGGTTCAAGGATATAAAATAATATTGAAGTGATTTCTGAACACAATGATGTTAAAATGTTATGATTTATTTTCGTTCTTTATTGTAGAGTAGCTGGTTCCCGCAACTTCGTTTGCGAGGTTTTCCATTTAATGCGATAATATTTCTGAAACAAAAAGTTATAAAAAGTTGAAAACGGGGCAAAATTATGTTAAAGATAGTTAACGTGCGTTTTAGAAAAATTTTGAAAAGGAAAATTGTCCACACGAAATTTTCTGGCCACCCCGTTCTGCCTCTGTACCTCCGTTTTGCCACCAACCTCCCATAAAGTACAAAATATTTGTTTTGGTAGAAACCTTTGTGGCCACACATACAACTCAACAACATTTTTTTTATGAAATTACATTTTTATGGTACCCTGTTCTGCCCCTCTACACCGTTTTCCCCCTGTTCACCACCAAATTAGTGGAAGCCTACGCGGGTGCACGCATAACTTACAAATGTTTATTTGTTCACTATTTTTTGTTTTACTTTTCTGTCCCTCTACCTCTTTTTGCCCTCCCCCCACCCAATTTGTTTGCAGAAATTTCATCGCGATCTGATGAGTGGAATACAACCTCATAGAAGACGAACAAACAAACTATAATTTATATTTTGTAAGCTAGCAATCCGTCCGTGGCATTGCCCGCATGTATTACTTATATAGCGTATATGTATTCAACTGAAGGACCTCTTTGTATGCCAGATTAGTAGCGCGGCCATTATGTGTTAGGATGACCAAGCCTCAGGTTGAGTTCACTCTGTAACCTGGTAAGTAGCTATAGCTAAAAACTATCCGAAATCTATCCCTGCTACTTTTAATTACTGTGCCGAACCATATTAACAGTCATAGAAAAATATACAAATATAAGAGAGTATTCAGATAGTATAAGTAGTACACGTGGTATGATGACACGTTAATCTTGTGCACGACGATTGATGATTGTGCCTTTAATATACGTACCTTTGAAAGTTCATTAAAAAATTAAATATTCCGTTACTGGGCACATAGAGGTTATATACCCACATGTAACGATATTAATACAGAATATTAACTTCCCTATAAGATACTTCTCTATGGCTGTACTTGCTTTTCGGCTCGTCTGCTTCTAAGGTTTACTAAAGCGCAGCACACAAGGGCATCTTTCTTGTACAAGAAGGTGAACACTTTCTAGTTCACATCGACTTGTAAGAAGCTTGTATCGTGTGAACGGCCACCAAGCATACTAGTGACTAACATACAAAGACTTGTATACTAGCTAGGGCGGAATAGGGACGGTACTATTTTTCATTATCTTTCTTGTACTATTCGAATATAAACAAACAATTTTTTATGCACGCCCGAATGTTTCTGAACAAAATAGCTTACAAATAGGAAGCATTTTGAAATAAATAGTGTCTAAGCTGAACACAAGATGCTATTAACGGAATATTTGCTTATCGTGCGCCATGTCACTTTACATCTGGATATAATCAACTAGAGACAATAATTCAATATTACATTTTGAAGCTTATTTTTGGTGCACGTACAATATATATTGCACTTATTACCTCCAGTAGGCCCTACTCGAAATACAGCTTTAAAATCTGCATTCAAATTTTTAATGGTATACACCAGATTGTACACGTAAGTTCGCCGTGTTAACTAAACAATTAATTTGATAGGATATAGCTAGAACACTAGCTCGTGTTCCATTCTTGTACACACTTGATGCTCACTTTCATTTACAAGAAAGATACCCGTGTGTACTGGGCTTTAGACTTAGTAAACCCCCTCCCCCTAGAAAATTTAATAGTTATATTCTCAGTATAAGAACTGAGATAATTATTTTTCGTATTTACGTAAGCTTCATTCTGTAGCAAAACACATCTCAATATCTCAATAGGTTAGGTAAATGAAAACAAATATTATGCCTTTTCACCACTTCAGTGATCGAATTTCGCAAAATCTTACCACTACAGGTTAAAAATTTGTATATGAATTCATTTGAGGTGAAAATCACGTCGATAAACTTAAAATAGGCTAATATGCATCTTTTATGATCGACCCATTGAAGTAAATGTGACTTCGATAGGTCGTCAGGTTCGAGCTATTTAGACGAATCTTAAAAAAACATACCGTCCCCATATGGAACGAATTTCGAAAAATTCCTTCTTAGTGCTCGCGTACGACCTAAAGGGAACATACAAAAATTTCACATTTCTAGGTCTAGCAGTTTGAGCTGCAGTTTGATATGTCAGTCATTCAGTCAGTCATTCAGTCAGTTAGTCAGTCAGTCAGTCAGTCAGTCAGTCAGTCCGTGTTCTCTTTTTAACCCCCGACGCAAAAAGAGGGGTGTTATAAGTTTGACGTGTCTGTGAGTATCTAAATATCTGTGTGTCTGTCTGTGGCATCGTAGCTCCTAAACGAATAGACCTATTTTGATGCGGTTTTGTTTGTTTGAAAGCTGACGTATCGTAACTACGTTAACACTAAATGAAATAATGCTGCGCGTGCGCACGTGTACGTGAAAAATACAGGCGGAGACAGGAAAAGGAGGGGGGAGGGCGAAGGTAATCAATTTAGAGAAAAATTTCGTGTTTTACCCCTGACACTAACCAACAGCTATTACTGTTTTTATCGCCACAGCGCTCATAAACTATCAACAACGCGTAATCAAATATTACGGAAATTGTAGCCTACTGCTGTGCCTCTCTCACCACTGGCATATACAGGATTTCAGTTCAAAAGAGGCATTATCCGTGCAGTCTTTATCAAGGTAGTAGACAGAAATAAGAATGATAAATAACCTTTTCTTTCCATAATGCATATTCATTTCCAATTAGTAACCAATTTTACTGCTGTGAGCATTTCAAATCCATTTGTATCTTTTCGTCTTGAAAATTATCAAAGTAATGTAAATTCGCTTGTGATACGATAATATTGACAAATGGTATACTGATTTTCCAAAATATTTCAAATGTAATCCCGAATAAGTGTGGTTGATGGGTCAAAAGTTAGATACTGTAAATTTTTTGTTCACATTAGTTCAATAGAACATTTTCGTAAGCTTTTCTGAAAATTCGTACGAGATTCTTTATTGGAGCAAATTGCTTCAACTTTATGTAGTAAAATTTTTATCCTGCTATAATAAAACGTTCAGATAGTGTAACAAAACAACCGTCTGTGGCTATGACTTGACTCGGTCGTAATTCGGGATAAGACTATAAATCGAAATAAAATTTTACTAGTGACCACATCCATCTCGAAGATTTGCATTCTGCTATTTATAAATACTGGAATAATGACCTAATATTACCTAATACATCACAGAACGAAGAGCGTAATAATCAATGGAAATCCTTTCCGAATAGCGAAACACGATCCCATATCTCCCCCCACCCCGGTCATATATTCGCCTTGCGTCTCAGCCGACTTCAGGTAACAAGAGAGAGAGAGAGAGAGAGAGAGGTCCTTCGCAGCCCTCTGCCTCCACCCCCTTCCCCAAGACCTTTTACAGTGTGCTCAGGGCCACGCCAGACACAGCGGCAGACATAATCCTCTTTGATTGACAGCACCATAAAACCCGCGACAGTGCTGCTCTCTCTATTAGAATTTGGCTGAACATTTTGCTAGGACCTTTAAATTGTCTAGTACCACGTGACTAGGACTCACTCTTAAGGCTGAGTGCAGGATGGATGCTCGTAAACAATCTTTAGGTCTCTTCCGAACTCCTCCAAATAGTTCAAGCACTCTGTCAGAGAGTGCACTACCATCGCTGTCAACCAAGATTATGCGCGCCGCTGTGTCGTTACCTGCTAGCATGGTGTTCGATATTTCTCCGCAGTCCTCACGCGAAGTAGATCATACTCATAATAGTTGCTTGTGAGCAGTTAGAGAGACGAGAAACATTAAAGATTAATAAGTTGAATAGCTAACAAAATTGTTAGCAAAAATTAATCAATATGTTACATGCATGGTTGTTGACAATATGGTAGTAATAATTAATGAAATTGTATCATTCCTAGGCCTTATTCTCATACATGTTATGATACAAAATATTAAAGTAACAAAAATTATCAGTAAATGGAGAATACAGTTTTTTTTAATTTACATGAAATAACATGTGCCCACGCAAGTATTTCAATAACCAAATTTAAAGCAAACAAATACATAAATTAAAAAACCATTCAGAGGTGCGATCCTATTTGTCATAACTTTAAAGTCATGGCATTTATAACATCGGCAGATCGTGATTAGGGTCACTTTACAATAAATGTTATTTTTAACAGTTTAATTAGTTTTTGAACTATCTATTTATGGTAATGTTAATTTGATGTATACAAGTTTTCAGAAAACCTTCCATATTTTTAAAATATTTCATAAAACATACATATATATGATAAAATACAATTTTGATATAATTATTAAACAGTCGGTTAAACAGTAAACATTTAAAACATTTAAATGCAAATAAAATTAATTCTGACTTGATTCTTAACTATACGTACATAGCATATACTGTAAAAACTTATAACTGACAGTCTATTTATAGCCGGTACTTTATAAACTTGTTTCGATTTATACCAAGCAGTCTAAAAGTCGAAGTCTTCCGAAGTGTTGCAATTTTCCCAATCATCTTCTACTTCAGCATATTCAAAGTTTTCTAGTAACATTTTTATGTCATCCTTTACCTCACTGGAAAATGTTTTGATTTTTTTTGTCAGGCCACAAATTCAGACCACTAACTGACGGTATAAGAGTGTCGGATGACAACAGAAGGCGGTAAAACCAATCTTGTATATTTTCCAAACGATAACTGACGATAGTGTTGGATATCTTTATTCCTGGCCTCCTGCGCCTCCTCTGATATCTACCCCATGAGTAAAATAGCATTTGAGATAGTCAATCCACTACACTGCAAAATTTTGTGGACAGTGAATAAGTTCGTATCATCTATACAGTTTCTTATAATACTCAAGAGTATTTTTGCAGTATTAATTAAATTTTTCAATATTTACTGAATGCCCACTGTAAATTACAAACAATACTATGGAAAACATTTGTAACAATAATTTATCTAGTCCAGATGCTTTTGCTGCTGTTTCCGGGTCAGAAAAAATCTCCTGGATGTGTTTCCATTTGTACTTGAGCCAAAGCCTTGTCGTGAACGATCATTAATTATTTTATTCTCTTCAAAATTTCTATTTTTTCTCATCCACTGTTTCATCCTTGTAGTCTCCTCAAGATATGGTTTTCATTCTTAAAACAAGGGAATTAAAGCATGAAATTAAGACTTTAGCAATGAAATAGATGTAAGCACAAAAAATATTATGTACGATACTCACATAACCTGTAGAAAATAGCCAGGACAAATTCCAAGAACTGTATGTATGCATGTAGGACAGAAAGGCCGAAGTTCAAAGAAGAAAATCAACTGGATTTTGTGTTGATCAGGATGCAGAACTTCTAGCTGTCATCTTGCAGATGGAGCACTGAAGTGTACTGGAGGCCCATGCTCGAGTTTTCAATCGCACGCGAGTTGGAAGCCGAGTGGGGTTTTTTTACGACACGGAGATTGTTTTGTTGTTCAGTTTCTCTGTGTTTTACCTTACAAGCGAATGAAAAGCTTCTCTACCAGTCAAAAACACCACTCGGTTTCAAACTCGCATGCGATTAAAATCTCGAGCATAAGTCCCCTGGTGTCAGTCTGTGCATTCAGAACTTTCCCATCTATCATTGTTAACTATAAAGAGCAATTAACTTCGGTTGCCTCTGTCTTGAAGGAATAAATGTTGTCAATTTGGTTTTGGCTGTATTTTTTCTCTTCTTTGATAACTTTCGTAGTTTCTTTCAAAATCTGCAACCGTTTATGTCTGCAAAAACGTGTAGAACTAGGACGTGTGTTACTCCAACCACTCCTCTATTTTCTCTTTTCAGTGTCAAGGGTGCAAGATATGTTACGAACACACTTTCTTCACTAGCTGCACCGTTTCCTTCCCATTTTTGGTTATATTGGGCATGGCCAGTTCACCCATCGAATCCCCGCTTGCTAATCAGAATGAGCTCGCCTTCACTTTATGCTTTCATTGTTTTCAGTATTCTCTTGCAAGTATGGTCCAATAAGTCCTGTAAAGGAACTTTACAAGAGACTTCTGAATACGGAATATTTTCTGGATGTGCCTGTCTTTTTGCCTCAGTTAACCTACAATATCTGGGATAGATGTCTACATGTTGATTCTTCGCTGAAAGTCTAGCAAATTGTACGAATGTTTTGATAATTTTGATTCTATATGTAATGATTAAGCTTCTTCTACTGTGTAGGAGTGTCGGATGACAACAGAAGGCGGCCAACTAATCTTATGTAAGGGAAGTGTAATTATAAGTTTTTTGATGTTACTGTGTAATTGGCAATTCAATAAAATAAATTGTTACACAAACATTGCAAAAAATTTTGTAAGTGTTGTTACAACTAAACAAAACCTGAAAAACAAGTGAATGAATAAACATATCCTATATTATAAGTAATTAAATAAAAAGGGCGAATTGCTAGCCACATATCTTACGTTCGTGGTAAAATATGTATACGAATGCATGTGAGTGAAGAAGGAAAAATGTTCAAAGTTAGTAGTCCTTTCCCCAGTAACAGTTTTTTAACCTGTTTATGAGTAACCGTAGTTATGGGACACTAATGAGCATGTGCCCAAATGTCGAATACAAAAAAAGTAATGCTTCTATGGTCTCGAAGGTAAGGGCTTTACGTCTCGTCGACACCGAGGTCATTAGAGACGGTACACAACTTTGTACAAAGACGGGAGTCAGCCGTGGCCTTTGTAAAAGAACCATCCCAGCATTCGCCTGGAGTAATGTCAGGAAACCATGAAAAACCGTCATCTGGACGGGCGGACCCGGGGATCAAACCCAGGACCCTCCGAATGTGAGTCCAACGGGCTAACCGTTGTACCACCTCACTCACTACCTATGGTCTCGAAAAGGGCTGTACGTTTATTTGAAACAAAACAATAATTCTAATTTATAAGATTTTTTTTTACATTCTGCTGCAACTGACGAAATTCGAACCTAATTCTAAAATTATAACTATAAGGTTATTATTCGGTATTAATACCATACGTTCACAAATCGTGTAATACAACCACCGCTTAAAAGTACCATACAAAATCGCATACTACGAAACAATACTCCATTCAAATTTAGCATTCCTCAAATTTATCCTAAGGGAGAATTCTTGCCTCACGTACCAGTGAAGCTCTTATAGTTTTTTTCTGTACACAAAACGAAAAAAACAACTTAATATAAGGTACTTTTAACTCTTAACGCGTTTTTTAAGCTATCCCTGTTTGGCTGTAAACAAAAGATACACACATTTAACTAATAAAGTTCTGTGCAATCAAATAATAACACTGGCTTCACAAAATCACTAGTACTGATTCCCAACCATATGCTTGGTGAACCCAGACGGAATGTCATTTTACAAATGAAAAAACAAAACTATGTGTGCGCCGCGAAAGGGGACCAGCTTCCCAGCGTGTTCACATAGGCCTACATGACAAGGGATTATCACACATTTCTATCTTAAAATATAGTTTTCTCGAATAGGGGCAAGTAAGGGCAGCTGAATCTTTAGGATATTGTTACAACAGGGTTACCTCTATACTGTAAAGCAAATAGCTCCGTGGCACTCCGTGGCAATGGTTTTTTAATTCAAAATTTATGTTAAAACTTATTTTAAAATAAGCAATATTTCGAAGGATGAAACTGAATTACTAATTCATATAAAAATAATGCATTGTTATGAAATGTAGTAAATGAAATTATGGCGTTTATGACAAAAAATTATTTGCTTGGAATAAAGTGAAAAAATACTGTAAAAATTCCATCAAAACTATTAAGTTTGAAAATGCCTCCTGGCCTCATATGACTTCAGAAATCGAATAAAATTGGCGGACACATGAAATAATCTTTGTAGAACAACTTCTTCTTAGTTTCAGCTCGAATATAAAAGTTCGAATTTTTTTACTTTTTGCCCCATGGTTAATCAATCTGACCCACTGTGCGCCCCTTCATTCCATCGCTGGTACATACCTCATGTCACTCGTCATCAGTGTCATTGATACTCAGTGCCAGCGCTAAAGACCTAGATGTTACGTGCAGACCAAAATCTATTCACGGTATGAGTTAACAGATCCCGTGTAGTTACGACTTTTGAAGTGCTGCAAATATGTTAATCAGTTTTTAGTATTGCTTTTTTTCTCTGTGAATAATATTGTTGTATTTCATCACTACTCAGCATGCACGAATAGTGGCCATGTGACACACATAAGGGGCTTATGAAAAATCACGAGGGTAGAGTAGGTCAGCCAAAATGTCATGTTTTTTGTGTGTGGAATATTACCCCTTTGAGTTTACCTATGGTGTAGGTTTTTTATACCTGTCATCTTAAAAACATCGAATAGCATTGCAGGTGTTATCAAATTCTTGTAATTGATAAAACCTGGCCATGTGACTGAGATAACCTACTCCAGCGAATGAATTTTCATAAGCGCCTAATGTCTACACTGATATCAGATCAGCTACCTTTCATAGTCAACATCGCGGGCGGTACAGCAACAGACCGTGGGAACGAAGGTAATTTAGTTTTCTCATATTCTCGACACTTCTCTCATACTACATCTGAGCCAGGCCATTATACCATGCCATCTCTATTGCTACTTGCTGTGTCAAGTCAGGTGGTTGATTACCTACGTAAAGAATAATATGGTTATTATAAATGATTCATCTGGTTTTAAAATTGTGAAACCAGGAAGTACTTGTTAGAAATCAATAAGTAACACACGAAAAGAAACCAGAAACTCTCCATGTTTTTTTTTCTCAACATAAAAGTTACGTTTTATCACACCAGGTAGCAGCACCACTCATTTCATAAAATGGCGGCAATACAACATATAGCGTTTTGTGTTTTGGAATATACGAAAGGTTTGTCAGTTGTTAGCGTGCAGCGCGCGTTCCGAGGGCATTATCACACAGAACCACCAGGTCACCGGAACATTCTGCGATGATATCGTCAGTTCCAGGAAACAGGATGCCTGTGTAAAGGTAAGAGTGCTGGGTGGCCATGTGTTTCGAACACAGCAGTAGAAAGAGTGAGAGGAAGTCATGCAGGTAGCCCACGAAAATAACTAACCAATTAAGTCGTGAGCTTGGAATTCCTCAGCTGACTGTTTAGAAGATTTTGCGACGACAGTTAAAATGTAAACCACAACAATTACAATTGTAACAATACTTGCATATAGAAGATAAAGTTATCAAATCTTAATTTTGTGAGCACATGCTGAAGGCTATGCAGGATGACGATTTTGCTACACGTCTGGTGCTCAGTGACGAAGCAACTTTTCACTTGAGTGAAAAGGTGAACCGTCACAATGTCCGGATATGTGACGTTGAAAATCCCCATGGTTCTGTGCAACATGAACGTGATTCACTCAGAGCGAATGTCTTCTGCGCAATCTAACAGACGAATGTGTACGAATCCTTCTTTTTAGTTGAAAACACTGCGACGGGCCTGTCCTATCTTTACATGTTCGAGTTGTGGTTATTTCCAAAAATCAGAGAGGATACTGCCTACTTCGTGTTTCAGCGAGATTAGGATCCACCCCATTGGCACACAGAAGTGCGTCGTTACCTAAACAATGAACTCTCACAACGCTGGATTTGAAGCTGTGGTCGTGATGACTTGACGTTGTTCAGATGGCAGCATTGGTCTCTTGACCTTACACCATGTGATTTATTTCTTTGCGGATACATGAAAGACACTGTTTACGTGTCACCGTTGCCAACAACATTGCATGAGCTCCGAAACCAGATAACCACAGTTGCGATGGCCTTCGACAGGGACATGCTGCAACATGTGTGGGGCGAACTCGACTACCGTTTGGATATTTGTCGTGTGACGAGAGCAGCACACATTGAATATTTGTATACGTTTGTGAGAAATAAACTTGGAGAGTTTCTGGTTGCTTTCATGTATCACTAATTAATTTCTGACGAGTACATTGTGAGTTACAAAATTTTAAAAACCTATGAATAATTTATAATAACCATATTGAGCAACCAAAAGAAAAGTTACGAAGGTTAGTCTAGGACTGTTTTGATATCGAAGAAAGTGAAACCATAGCGAAATGCAAATTATTTAAAAATAATAATAATCTACGTCAGTTATAACCATCATGTTTGTTATTAATTTTGAAGTTAAATTACCTAACATATCGACAACTAAAACCATGGTGTTGTCTGGTGTGCTGTCCTACATGCAAGAATTCGGGAGTCGACTCCGTCGGGAATCGAACCCGGATGGTCTCGGTGGGAGGCTAATGGTTTGACCGTTCGGCCACCACGGACCTATATTTAATGAAGTACTGAATTACGCAGTTACAGATGATGACAATGGAATTGGTGCATGTTGTATTGAAATACTTGGACGAATACAGTAAAAACTTCAGGTTTCTGTTTTCTCTATGATTTGTCTAGATAGGTTTAACCTAATGCCCTTCAAAAATTGCGTCAGTGATAACCTTGCAGCAAATAGTTCAAATCGTGGGAAATCTATCCGGGAATAGTTTCTTTTAGTTAACAGCCATGTGTCCAATAAATGACTTGGTTTGAGAATAAACGGGATTTCGAAGTCTTTATTCTGCAACAATAAACTCGCAAAATTTTCATGTCTTAGGTGGTGGATATTCTTGGCTTGAAAAAATCATTAACAATCAATAAAGGAGAAAAGAAGTCCCACACTTGCATTTATTAGTAGATAGGAAATGGGGCTCCGAGAGCAGGGGAGGGGGGAGGGAGACCGGGGGACACACAGCAGCCATCTTGGATGATGTTACTCGTCCGCCATCTTGGATGACTTTGACCTTTGCAGTCGCCAACTCGGATTGCGTCACTTCCGGTCGTCATCTACTTCCGGTCGCCATCTTGGATTGCATTACTTGCCTTTGATGACATCACTTATTTTTCTAGAATTTTCTATTCTGTCATTCCTTGGGTCCCCGACCCAATCCCCCCTGCTCTGGTCTGATGCATCGACCATGGCCAGCCATGAATTTTCTACTCATGCTCTGTAATTCCATCTGGTCCACATTACAATCCCCCCATCTCTGGTCTGATGAATCGACCATGGCCAGCTATGACTCATGCTCTGTCATTCCATCTTCTCAGCTCCCCAGACCAACTCCCCTGCTTTGGCTCCCCAGACTAACCCCCCTACACTGGCTCCCCTCAAATTTTCTACCCATGCTCTATCATTCCATCTTCTCAGCTCATGCTTTGTCATTCCATCTGGTCCCCATTCCAATCCCTTGCATGATTCTCTTGCTCTGTCATTCCATCTGGTCTCCAATAAATCCCCCTGCTCTGGTCTGATGAATCGACCATGGCAATCCATTACTTATGCTCTGTCGTTCCATGGCTCCCCAGACCAACACCCCCTACTATGGTATACTATACTCATGCTCTGTCACTCCATCTGGTCTCCACCCCTATGTGATTCTCACGCTCTATCTGGTACACAGCATAATCCTCTCTGTAGAGTGTATGCATTCAGTCACCCCTGCCGAACCCTGGGTTGGTAGGCAAGCACTGAGATACTACAAATTGCGAGAGTAAGAGACAGAGCTATTTCACCACCATCATTCAGTTTTTTAAAACTTTTGTAATAGTATGCTATGTAATTATTGTGTACATGGACTGTTGCATCTGATGCTCTTTAAGAAAAGTTATGACAGGCATATGAAATAACACCTCACAAACACACAGGGGTACACATTAAGATCTTATTTATTAAATTAAAAGAAATATATACACACACAAAGAAAACGATCTTACTCCCGATGTTTACAGTCTCGCAGATGTCTGACTTCAATCCTCAGACCACGGATCTCCTCCAGAAGAATATTAACGTTAACTTCGCGTAGTCTATGAGCTGTTTGATGTGCTGCAGCAGCCTCTTCTCGATGAAGACGAGCTTCGCTGTGGACGTCCCTCAATGTTATTTCCTCCTCACAATCGTCCACCTCGTCCAGACGTACAGTTGACGATGCTGGTGATATTGGTGAATACTCACTCCAGGCCACTGGTGTGAGTACACAATCGACGGCTTGAGGCCAGACCTGGATCGTGGACGCTGTTGATAGTGTAGGCGACGGAGCTGTAGGCGGTGTCCACAAGATTTCATCTTCCTCAAGAATAGGTGATGGGCAATGCCTATGCTCATATCTCGGTGCTGGTGGTGGAGATATCCACTTTCTCTGATGTTGTCGCTGCAGAGGAGACCTGTCTCAGGGCGTGAGCTGGCTGTCGTCTTCTTGCATAGTGGCACAGAACGTGACCGACCCACTCGACATCTCAGGATAATCTGAAGGCTTGCCTGTCGTGGTGCGCAGGTCGAGTCACGTGGTGCCTACCTGACACATGTACGCTGTGCATGTCGTGGCGAGCACACAGTGTCAGCCTGGGTAACCAAGGGGGCTGATGTCATGTGCTGTGGAGGTTGCGACAAACAACCCACGTCACAGGGCTGGCTGTGGAGGTTTCTACGCATATTGCACTGAGTAACCATACACTAGTGTCGGGCTCTGCACCAGCATTTTGTTACCTTTGCGCTTCAAAACCTTCTCGATCAAACACGTGTTTGGAAACTTTGTAACTTGAATTTCTTCTGTGTAGAATCCTCCTCGGATAGGTCTGCCATCCATGTCCTCGAGAAAATAAGTCCTTGGTTCTGGTGGTGAATCTTGATGATCTTGTATATTTCAGCGCTCCAGTTTGGTGTGTAACCTTTAGCAAATTGTCCTTTTTGCTTTGATATCCGAACGTAGTCTCCAACTCTAGCATTTGGTTTGTGCATGTCTAGTTTCTTCTCATCTCTGCAGACAGATTGCAGCAATTAATTTTCCTTGACATCCACTGGTCTCATTTTCGTGGTCCGATGTACTCTGTGGTTGTAATTCGACACAAGCTTGTCCAGTATATCCAGTCACTTATAACTTCCTTGTGACGAAAATTTTTTCCACATTTCATTTTTCAAGGTGCGGTTGAATCTCTCCACAATGCTAGCCTTCGTACTACTTTGTGTAGAGTAGTGGTTTATTTTATGTTTTGACATCAAGGATCGAAATGCTGGATTGTAGAATTCTCTTCCGAGGTCTGTATGTAGGTTCTTGGATGCACCTCCATCTTGCAAAACACTGTTCATAGTATTTGTTACATCCTTTGCATTTTTAGTTTTGACAGGTAAAGCCCATGCGAATTTGTTGTAGCAGTCGATTACAGTTAGCAGGTTTTTGAAACCTTTATTCTTGCAAGAATAAGGAATCATTTCAACCAAGTCTGCTTGATACAGGTCCATGAAACCAAACACCAGTACTTTACATCGTGGATAATTTCTCCTTGCAGGCTTGTGCAGCTCACCAGCAATATCAGGACGGCTCATTCTATGTAACCGTCTTCACGTAATTCTTCGATGATGCTGCATATTTCATTCACATGGGAATTATTTCCCGCCTGTTGAGATGCAATTAGCAATCTCAATCTGTCGACAGTTTCATAAACATCATTCCAGTAAACATATTCTAGTTGTTGTCCATCTTCTCTCTTCTTGTGTAGATCGAGACCAGAACCAACAGCACTGGGAAACAACTGTGCAATTATGTCAAATTTAGAATGTGTCTCATCATTATATTCATTGCTGGCAGGGTCGTTATTCTTCAAGTGAGTACTGGTAAGTTTCAGCAATCGCTTGTACTTTTTCAAAGCACTGCATGAATATCTGGTAGGGGTCTTTTCAAACAGCAGTTGAGCAAGTCCCACAGCTGGCTGTATCACTACATTTTCCACTTGTATACCATTGTTGGGTAGGAAAAAAATTTGTTTGTTACCCATATACCATTTTTTATTTTGTCTGTACACGCCATACGTCCTATCATTAAATCTCGGTTCATATGAAGCAAAATAATGGTTCATTGTAGTTGAGCCATTCGACTGTTTCCGCAAATACAGCGGCAAATCATCTTCATCTTCAACTAGTTGCTTCTTAGTTTCCATTCCAGGTTCGGTCTTTACCGCTGCAAGTGGTAGTGGTGGTGTTGGTTGAAATCTGTCGAGTCTCTCGGTGATTGGCTTGAAGGCTTCCTCATTAGCCATATCACGTTCCATTCTGGCACGTTTGGCAATGAGATACTTTTCACGAATGTTTTTAATCACAGCATGCAAGTCGCAAACGACGTCAGATATTGTACTTCATGCAGAATCGTTTTTGTTCTTGGCTTATATAGTCATTTTAGGTGGTGGTCTGGAGTTTGGTTTATTCGTCCCATCTAAAACAATGACTGGAGGTAGATTATAAGCCGATGATATAATGTTTTCAATATTTTTAATAGAAGCATCAAGTTTAATAAGGTATGATATAACCTCAACCAGGACTTTTTCTGCACCAGTGGTTTCATTTACTAACTCTTCCATTGCACGATATTTCCTGTTCAGCAAATTTTCCATAACAGTGGGAATAGTGCGGAGTTTAACATCCATGTCATTTATCATACTTGCAATGTCATTACTTGTTCTATCCAGCATATTTTGTAATACACTAATCATATCACCACTAATCACCTGAATATGTGCTTTGTGAACTGCATCTCCATCTTCTCTTGGAGTACCGACATTCTTAAGTCGTTTGCCTTCAGCATTGCAGTTACCATCATCTGTAGGCGTGAAACAACTTTCAAATTGACGTTTCAGACCATTGTGGTTGAATTGGAGATTACATAGTTCATCTCTCACTGATGTATGTTTATGAACTTATCAAAACCATGTCTGTACCTTCCTTTAAGTAGAGGAAAGTCTTTAGCTATTACAAGGAACCCATGTGGATTGCTCCAGCAACATGCACACACATCTTTTAATTTATCAAAAGTCATGTCTGTATTGACATGATCGGAGTAAACGTGATGCAAGTTCAGGTCGTCCATACGAAACAAAACCAGCACGTTGGCATTGTCGTGCAGTAACTGCTTCGGTATGCTGGATTATGTTTGGCAAAGGTAGAAATAATCTACCGCCTCATTTCTTCCCATGCAAAAATATTCCTGAATGCAATATTGTATCTCGTAGGCTACATCGTCGAATACAAACACAGAATTTGGCAGTGTTTCGCTGAATGGAATTTTCGCCAGTCGCATGTACTTGGGCTGTTGTAGCGATTTCGAGTACAGATAAACATACTCGAACCTAAGACCACTTGGTTCTTCCAGCAAGCTCAGAAGCACACATGTTTTTCCACAGTTATAGGACCTGTTATGATACAATGCACAGTATTTGGAAGCAGAGTTCCATGCCTTGATTCGTGAGATGTAGCTTCATATTCGACAGTAATGCGTATTGGCAGACAAACATCTTGCTTGATGATCTCCATGTTACTGATGGCTAAACATATAAAGCAGAGGTACTTATAGATTCGCTAATCAGTGTTGTGCGATGCCTCGTAGGAGTAAGATCAAAAGTGGCAGTGGTCTTGTCAACACACTTATAAATAACCTACCATTCGAAGCACATATCCCAGGATACAGATATTGTGGTCCTGGAACTAAGCTTGCTAAACGATTGGCACATGGTGTTGTTGGAATCAACAAATTGGACGAGGCGTGTAAGGAGCATGATATAGCCTACTCTACAAGCAACAAATTGGAAGACAGGCACGCTGCCGACGCTATTCTTGCAGACAAAGCAAAAAAGATTGCCAAATCCAAAGGATCAAAATTTGGTGAGCGAATAGCTGCTTGGGGCGTATCAAAGATAATAGAGACTAAAGTCAAGTATGGAATGGGCATGCAGGTTAACCAGGAGAAATAGATGACTCGAAGGAAAGCAACCAAGAAACAAGGAGGTTTCTTACCATTTCTCCTGCCTGGCTTGGCAGCACTTGGAGGTCTAATTGGCGGAGTCAGTGGCGTAACTAGAGCAGTGAATACATCGAAAAACCAAGGCAAGCAGTTACAAGAACTTCAATGCCACAACAAACAAATGGAAGCTATCGCACTTGGATCAAAAAATGGCAAAGGACTTTACCTAAGACCATACCCTACAGGAGGTGGCTGCCGAAAAAAAGGAAAGGAAAGAAGCGATCTTATGCAGGTTACCTAACCGACCTCTTACAAGTTTGGATCTGAAAAAAATGTCCTAAAATTCGACAAATACCTAATTTCAGGGGTGTGTTCATGAGAGATAAATTACCATCACAACCAAGATGTAATGAATGTGCAATCATAAATTTGGACAATAGCACAGGACCTGGTATACACTGGGTTACTTATCGGAAATCTGCAAACATTGTCGAGTACTATGACAGTTTTGGAAACATTCGCCCACCAATGGAAGTGTGTAAATATTTTCACAATGCAGAACTGAGCTACAATTACTTTAATTAGCAGTCGCCGAGTCAGTGGAATTGCGGTCACCTGTATCTTCACTTCTTAGCGAATGATATATAAATTAGAACAATTTTAATTCCAGTGCATCAGTCATGTCTGTAACTTTGATCTTGACGGGCAAGAGCTCGGAACTGCGCTTCGTGCATTTCCCAGCACTGGATTTGGAAGGCTCGTGGTCTGTAGCACTAATAGATTTCCAAACTTATTTCTCTGTGCCAAACGTGGACAGTTCAAACTGCAAGTTTCGCTATGTGCAAAATGGTGATGTAAAAGAGGTAGCTTTACCCACCGGATCATATGAAATAGATGACATTGCAGCATACCTCAAGCAGGCATTAGCCCCTGAGGTGCAATTTGTCCTCATGGGTCTATGCTTTAGAAACAATATAAAAGCAAGTGCTCGGACCAAGCCAAAGGTCAGTACGACACAAGCCACCACTGTGTTAACACATAACAATATTGTGTTCTTGAAGAGACTAGGCTTTAAAGTTTACAAGAATGGAAGCAGAAATGCTGAACATAGCAGAGCCTGTAAGTTATGAGGATTCCATCACAAGAACTGAGTTTCACGCATATTCACCATATCTACCAGAACCATATCTGCTGTCGTCCGAGGTTCGAATACCGGTGCAAAACCAGGACTTATATACACTGCCATGCAATTCGTACTTGAGATTCAGGGGCACATTAACAAATGCTGGAAATACCATACCTGCAACAGGCAAAATAATTTGAAATGGAGTGCTTCACAAGATTAACAAAATATCATATGAACTGAATGGAGTCGAGGACAATCAAACGAGAAATGTGGGTATTACAACAACCATGAAGAACTATTTGTCTCTAACACACAACCAATTACCCGCAGCCAAAATGGCTGGATGGGGAATCGAACCTGATTATAAAGTGCCTGTGTATGAAGGTGAAAGATTTGAAATATGTGTACGCCTTTCCTCGTTGCTGGGATCTGCCGAAGACTACAAGCATATAATTGTCAATTCGAAACAAGAGTTGGTCATACTTTTATCCAACACGCAAACTAATGCTTTGCTAGACACTGCAGAAAATCCAGAGGCAGTGACACTCTCGTTGAACTCGATAGAGTGGCTGCTACCACACATCCAGATAAAAATGGAAGAGAGAATCATACTGCTAAAGTTTGTCGAGAAAGGAAAGAGTATCGATGTGGCTTTCCACTCGTGGAGTTTGGAAACATATCCGAGTCTTACACAATCTGAAAATTTAAACTGGAACGTGAAATGAAGTTTTGCAACTGAAAAACCATTATAAATAATTCTTGCATTCCAGACAGGAGGACATAATACTATAAGTGCAGACCTCTCACAGTTCGATCACATCAAGTTAAAGAATGCGATAGTGTTTTAGAACTCTGAAAGTTTTTCATATGTCGACCTAAACACCAATTTCACTATTGGTTCATTCAAGCTAGCATATAAAATGTTTGCAGATTTCCAAAAATCATATTACGGAATTGAAACATCTACCACACTTGAACCAGATGATTTTATGAACAGTGCACCGCTTCTAGTGTTAGATGTGAGCAAACAAGGCGATCGTATAAACACAGGTGTAATAGACTGTCGAATTGAAATGACTGCTGCAGAGAACATACCGGCCAACGCGCAAGTCCACGCTCTCATAATTCACGACCGTGTGGCAACATACAATGCACGAGATAAAGTGGTAAAAATACTGACATAAGCTCAGTTGAGTTCTTGCTTTGCTAGCGACATGTTCGCAAACGTACAGGGCTTAACATCTCCGCTGGGGTTCATCGTTAATAAAATTTCCATCGCCTACTCTGACGGCAGTACAAAATGCTGCAAATTCAGACCTCTGTTTCCACGCTACATGCACGACATAAGAAGCAAAAGGACAAACAGATGGCTTACAAAATATTTCCACAGCCTGCACTGGGAAGATGGAGACGAAGATTATGAAGAAATTAATAATATACTCGGCGAAATACTGAATGATGACGTTGTGTTTGTTGCTGGTCCAGGACAGAAGCGCTGGTTGAGCATTTACTGCAATGAAAATATAAAAATTGTCAATGTTCAAACTACGTACAGACGTCCGTCTCTGCAAATGTTGAAGACGGCCCACTCCTGTGACGCATGCAAGCAGGGCTGGACCTGCCCTCGCCAGAATGCGTTGGCGATACGAAACTGGTGTTTCGAGGCGCACGATGACTTCAAAGCTCCGGCCGTATAAAGAAAGGGGGAGATAGCTCGGTTACATCAGTTACTTGTCACCAGTCACCATGCTTGCACTTTTCGAAAAGTTGAACCAGGGCGTGCAGTACACGAAGCTCCAGGATGTGGAAGTCGGCAAGAAGTACCACACAACCAATTTCCAGCTAGTTAAAACAAGTTATGGAAAAAGCATCACCTGCATAGTAAATGAAGAATTCAAAATTCATCTTCCAAAGAGGTACGTGCAGCTCTTCAGTGAGGATGAAATGAAGAATCTCAATGAGTCTCTGGCAGTGTACATGATGTATGGTGAAACAAAGCAGATAGGGAATGGCAAGACTCTTCGCATTATCAACTTTTCGCTGGACAAGATTGAGTAAGAACTGTTCAGTCATGCATCAGCAGCCATGAAGAACAGTTCTCCTGTCATGTCTATCTTATTCAATCCAGCAAACAGCAGCAAGTATGGGGATGTGACCATCGGCTACCGCAAAGTGAGTTTCAGACCACCTGCACTGACAGTATGTGTTGAAGATGGACAACGCACAGTAAGTTTCAAGCCATCCAGACTCGTCGAACAAGTAGAAGCCTGTAACAGAATCGAACACTGGATACTGTGTAACAAAGAAGATCATATGTCATTAATTCCAGTGCCTTGCCATTTTGAAACGTGTGACGTCCATCACTTAAGCCCAGATACCAAACTGCCTGTATCTACAAGTTCGCTCATCACTCAAGCAAATGAAGAACAGCTGCAAAAAATGGTTTGATAAGAGTATCAGCTATGAGCTATGTCGACCTGGCGGTGAAGTAATTCGATGGATGGAATACTGCAATTGAGATCTTCATACCACCATCATGAACCGAGGCAAGACAACTTGGAACACATTGTGCTCGCCGCTAACATGTGAAGTGTATTTGGCAACATCTTTCTGACAAACTATATAAACTGATATAAAAACTTTAATTTGTGTGCAGTCATGAAGGAGGAGGAACCCGATCCTGAATGTGCTACTGTGGAAGGAGAAATTATTTTTCGCAGCAAATGCAAATGTCTGGAAGCCTTCTGTGACGTCATCGCTCTCATCCTGTCACTACTTGCAGAGATCCTGAGGTGACGTCATCACAACCAGTCTACATCATGAGAGGTCTGAGCAGCTTACAGTTTGCAGTGGACCACCGGCACATCAACATGGAGACCTTCCATCCAGTTAATCATTATGTGAGTGTGGTGCCTGGCCTAAGCAAAGTGACGTATTCCTACTGGTCTCGGGGAATGTTGCATACGAACAGTGAAGAGTGTGATGGTGTATATCACAGTTTGTCGGCTCATGAACCTGAATAATGAGCCATGTCAACAGATTATAGACTGTACAACATATGGACAGTGTGCTGTCTTCTACATGCATGAAGAGACAAAGCTGCCCTGCTCAGAGACCGATGTGATCGTCTTTGCAATCAACCACTGTGATAAGATTTCGCTGCATGCGCCAGACTGCACTACGGTCCAGTTGCAGAGTACTACAGTTCCTGCAGTCATCACTCAAGATGATGTCTCCAGTCGGAAGAAATGCAAGACATCTGAAAGTGGTCCTTCAGAGAAGAGAAAATGCAGTTTGTCTCCACCTGATTTGGCAGAAGATGCAGCCCGATCAGCAAAATATCCCACTGCTTTTGTTGACTGTGTAATACAAGCTTTCGCAATATTGGGAAAAGTATTTGACTCATTGCAAAAGAAAAATGTATGATTGAGCAGGATAGTTGAAATTGCAAATATATTTTTGTGTCAAATAAAAGTGATTTGTGAAAATAAAAATATTTTTCATTTCATATGTACCTTAATGTCACAAAAAAATAATGTCGTCAACATAGACAAAAAAGTTCAAGACTAATAGGAAATAATGCTGGCAAAAATAGCTTAACAGTTCAAAACTGACTGTTTATGCCAATGTACCATACAGAAATTGAGGTTTAACTATTCAAAAATAAGGTTAACTTTTCTGATGCATAAAAGGGTTGCCATTTCATACTGCTTGTAGGATGAGTTTAAACTTGGTACAATGACGAATATGTAAGTATATTATTTAAATGTTAGCTCGTCGAACCAAATAAATCCCTGAATTCCCATACATGTATTAAAGTTATGAGTGTACAAAATACTACTAATTATATGTCTCGAAAGTATTAAAATTACGAGTGTGTACTAGAATCTACAACCTACTACTACTTGTAATCGGCAAAATACTACTATTTGTAAATGTCTCGAAAGTATTAAAATTATGGGTGTGTACTAGAATCTGTAACATACTACTACTTGTAATCGACCAAATACTACTATTTGTAAATGTCTTGAAAGTATTAAAATTACGAGTGTGTACTAGAATGTATACATACTACTACTTGTAATCGACCAAAAATATTTCCGTAGCACAATTTTCGTGTCGAGTAGAGTTCAGCTGTGAGAAACATCTTTCCTGCTCGAGGTAGTGAGGGGCTGGATGAGGATGACGGCACTCGTGCAGCTGCAGTCGGACACCGACCCTGTGGCTCCAGCTCCGAGCGCGCGTACGAACCTGTCGGACGAGTCATCGAGGCGCGGGCCGAGCCTGGATGACGACATGACTAGATTACGACACGAAACTTGCTCACTGTCTCAGCACCTCGTTCACCATGACTGTGCTCTGTGACGATACGAAACTTGACGAGACTGAACTTGCCCGGCACCACTTCCTACTGCGGCTATAAGAGACATTGCGCGATCTGAATCATTCTCAGTCGTTGTTCGCTGCTTGTTGGCTACACATCGTCTGAGTTCTCTCGCTGTCTGTGATTAGTGTTTTTCAAAACATAACCATGAATGGCAAGGTTTTCAACATCGAATCTTCTTCTTCTTCTGTCTCTTCACTTACTTCTACATCTTCAACTCTGGTGAGTACAATGCAACCTCCAATATTACAGTGTGGATTTTGTGATAGAGTGTTTAACGATCGCAGAAACGGTTTACACCACGAAGCCAATTGCGAACTTAACCTCTTCAGGGAACCTAATTACATTTGAAATAAGTGCGGGAAGTAATTTGCTCGTACTGATAAATTAGATAAGCATATAGAAGTATGCACAGGTGATGTAAAACAGGCTACAAAATCAAGATGTAAATATTGCAACAATTCATTTCCACACAGTGACTTTGCAAGACGTCATGAGACCAGTTGCTGGATGAACCCGGATCACAAGACACTTGAGTGCAGCAAGTGCGATCGGCAGTTTACTCGAGCAGATAAGCTGAAATCAAACATTGCTAAATGTAATGGACCAGTGCCACCTCCAGCAAAGTGTCAGTGTGTTGCTGCCTCCAGCCGTACCATTCCTGCTAATCTGGTTTCTGCTGGTGGCAGTTCCCGCAGACGATTACTTTTCGAGGCTGGTGCAGCCAACGAGTTTGGTTTTGTGCAGGCCGAGACCGCCTTCAAAGGCATAATGAAGACTTATGTGGCTGAAAATACATCCAGTAAGTTAACAAACATCTGCAGTTACCTAGAGGAAATGAAGGACAACATCATCGGCCAACTGGAGGCAGAAATCGAAGATCAAGGGGCCATTAAATTTAATATGTTCCTGGAAAGTGTTTATGGCAAGCCCGAACCTCATGATGAAGAAAGTGATCAGCAGGCATTCAAAACCAAGAATGTGCCACTCTACAATACAAGCGATATTGAAGATGCAGTGGAGGCTAGCTTCACCAAAATATGTCAAGACGAGGAGGATTACCAGGGAAAAGGAAGTGGCTGGATTCCCTTACCTCAGTTAAACGCCTGCAGCTGAGAATCAATAAACTTGAGCCATTGAGAGCATCCAGTTACATAGATCTACCAGTCAGCATTAAAGCTAGATAAGCCATTATCAACCCACAGAAAGAGGACAGCAAATGTTTTATGTGGCAATATTAGCAAGATTCGTCGAAGGATTGAATCCAGAACGCGTGAACCAGCGATATGCTGACTTGAAGTCAAAATTTAATTTTGATGGGCTCGAATTCCCCACACCCCTGAAAGTTCGAAAGAAAAAAATCCAGGGGTCAGTGTAAACTTCTGCGCTCTCGACGAGGATGAAAAGGTGGTTCCAATCAGAGTCGCCAAAGAAGAATACAACCAGCACTTCGACCTACTATTGATGATGACAGAAGATAAGAACTGTCACTACACTTACATCGAGAAATTTTCACGTCTGGTGGGACCTCAAATTACAGCACATAAGGAGAAAGTTTACAGTTGCAAGAGATGCCTGAAGTGGTACCATGATATTCCACGTGTAACTGGACTGACAAGCGAAGAGACTTTGGCCGAGCACAGGAGGTATTGTAACGAGTATGCACCAGTGAGAGCAGAGATGCCCCACCCAGAGAAGAATGGCAAACCTCATGTGCTCAAGTTTGCTAATTATCATAATGGTGATAAAGTGCCAATAGTCGTCTATGCAGACTTTGAGGCAATACTGGTGCCTGTGCAGACATGCCTGCCAAACCCTGATTCTTCCTTTACATACAATTACCAGAAGCACGAACTGTGCAGCTATGGAATCTACATAAAGGTAGATGATAGTTTAATTCCTACAGCCAAAACATCAAGTCTGGACAGAAGTCCAATAATTTACCAAGGACAAAATGCAGCACAACATTTTGTGGATGATATTGGGAGAATCTGCAACCAGGTGAAAGACATTTATAGCGTGTCTGAACTGATGAGACAGCTGACACCTGATGAGAAGTCAACCTACGCTCCTGTCTACGTCTGCTGCTACTGTACTGACGCCTTCACTGCAAAAAATCCGTAAGTCCACGATCATGATCACCTGACAGGAAACTATATTGGACCAGCCTGCAACAATTGTAACAAGCTTCGTTGCCATCCCAAGAGATTGCCAGTTCTTTTCCATAACCTAACTTATGACGAAAACGTAATCATCAAACAGTTAGGTTTTGATGCCCATGACACATTTATAATCCTTCACATGGAGGAGAAATTAATTACCTTCAGTAAATGTTTGGATGTCAAATTTACACTGCAATTCATCGATACATATAGATTTATGTCTGCCAGCTTCGCAGCGCTCGTACAGAACCTGCCATCTTCAGAATTCAAATACACTGCCAGATTCTTCATTCAAGATGAGCTCGAGTTGGTGACGTGTAAAGGAGTGTTCCCTTATGTCTATGTCGATTCTTGGGGGAAACTCGAGGAGTCACAACTACCACCTCAGGAGGCATTCTACAATCGGCTCACCAACAGCAGCATCACCACTAGCGACTACCAGCATGCCCAAAACATCTGGAAGAAATTCAACTGTAAGAAGCTGGGAGAATACAGTAACGTCTACTTCAAGACTGATGTCCTACTTCTGTACGATGTTTTTGAGAATTTCCAGGGGCTGTGTTTGAAGACATATGGACTTGATTGCGTACAATACATCAGTGCCCCCGGTTTCTCCTTCGATGCAATGCTCAAGAAGATCAGAGTGGAACTCGAGCTGATCACCGATTACGATATTCATCTGCTTATCGAGGCTGGCATCTGGGGAGGGGTAGCTCAGTGTGTCAAGAGCCACTGTGCGGCCAACAATAAAGGTTTACCCGCCACACATGATTCCAGCAAGTCACCAGTCTACCTCCAATATGTAGACGCAAACAACTGGGGCATGTCTTTGCCCTTGCCATATTCCCTCTTTAGATGGTCAGGCACTGATGTGGATGTCATGTCTGCGCCTGATGATAGTGACGTGGGCTACACATTGGAGGTAGATCTGGAATATCCATCAACACTCCACGAAGATCACAAGGACCTACCTTTCATGCCGGTGAATGAGCGCCCTCTCGGGTCCAAACAAACCAAGCTCATGGCTACCTTTCACAGTAAAGACAATTACATTATTTACTATGTTAATTTGAATCAGGCAATTAGTCATGGGTTGGTGCTGAAGAAGGTGCATCGAGTACTGCAATTTAACCAAATGTCATGGCTGAAACCATATATAGATTTAAATACAGAGAAACACAAAATGGCTGCAAACGAATTCGAGAAAGACTTTTTTAAGTTGATGAAGAATGCCACATTCGGAAAATTGATGGAGAACAAGAGAGCGCGGCAACGAATGGAACTTTTATGTGTTGAGAAACGTGCCAAGAAACTTATCTCCAAACCAATGTTCAAGTGTCGTACAAACTACAATGAAACTGTATCTCTCGTCAAGATGGAACACGACAATATTTTATTCGATAAACCAATTATGCGGGATTTGCAGTACTCGATCTCTCGAAGACATTGATGTACCAGTTTCATTATGATGTGATGAAACCGAGGTATGCTGGTAAGCTGCAGCTGGCATACATGGACACGGATTCCTTTGTGTACCAGATCGAAACCGACGATTTTTACCAAGATCTCGCCTCAAACCCGGCATTCATTTCCGAATTCGACAAGAGTGGATACCCACCCACTCATCTTTGCTATTCACCATTGAACAAAAAAGTGATTGGCACATTCAAAGATGAGGGTGGTGGAGATGATATGGTCGAGTTTGTCGGGCTGAGAGCGAAACTATACACCTACAAGTGTTCCACCAAGGAGGTTAAACGGGCCAAAGGAATCCAGAAATGTGTCGTCAAAAATAAAATGTCTTTCGACGATTATAAGCATATATTATAGAATCAGCAAGTGCTGAGAGTTGATGTGAACAAACATATGATCATTCCATCACAATGTATATGTGCAATGCACAAAGAAACTGGCACTCACTTGGATGGACAACAAGCGGCAAATCTTTGAAGATGGTCTTCACACCATTCCATACTGTCACAACTAATCAGCTAGCTAAAGAAGAATCATCATCCTTTGGTCAAGATGTGTGTTTTTTATTTTACTAGTTAGTAGTTTACATGTTTTTCAGCACTACATCAAGATTTTTCATTGCTATGAGCTTCAACACCATCATCAATGAACTTCAACACTGAGAAGATGGCTTGAAGATGCAAGGATCTTGTGCTCAGTGCTCAATGATCTAGGCGATCATTCCAGGGAAGTCAATTTCGGCTCCTTGCTGGGGGGTAAGAGGTGAGGGTATGCTAAGAGCGCGAGACTTCTGGCATCGTGAAAGAAGATTACTTCATCATCTTGTGGAGAGACATCCACTATTTTGCATTTACGATTTCATGCATCGGAGTTGGTGGATGTGAAATCGTTATTCATGTAATTCACACTGTAATAATTGATGGTAGTATCGTACTCACATTTCTTACTCTTCTCTTTTTGTCTATCTATCTATCTATCTATCTATCTTTACTCTTCTTCTTTTGCTGTCATCTTTCTCTGCGTTCCACGTCCGCTTTGTTGTTAAGGAACTAATTCCTAGAGGGAAGCTTTCCTTTTTCGGCCTCTAAACTGCCTGTACAATATGCTGAGAATGCTTGAAAAAAGTTTTATCAGCTTGTATTGCCTAGACCCAAGCCTTGGGGAACTGTCTGCATAGTAATATGCAGATGGTAAGTGTGAGGGAAGGCTCGTTTTAGTGCTCAAAGAAGGAATGCGACACGTGCCACCATACATATTTTTAATTGATACTGTAATTTATTAGCTGGTTGAATATTACATATGCACACATTCATATAATACTTTATTATAAATGCATCACAACTCTCTTATGCCAGTTGAAAAACAGAATATGATAACGACTAAATACTTTGACAGGTACTGCACATAATTGAAAATGACTATGCCCCACCAAAGCAAATAAACTTGACACTCTCCATGACTTTTCGGTTCACAAATTGCACATTACATATAAATAATGTGAATACTTATGTATGAAGGAATAAATAAACGTATTATTTACTAGCAAATTTCCTTTTATTGGTAATGGTACTAACTGCTGTACTGAGGGTGCCTGAAGAGCATCCAGTGATGACATCACTTACAAACTTTGAACAAGTTGAAACTCGAGGCGATAAGCTGATTGGGGTATGGCGTGCAGTTTCATCATCTTGCCCTCGCGAGGAGCGGAGCTGTCCAGCAGTCTAATGGCTTAGGTCATTAAGCTCGACGACATGCCGATCCCTGCCCCCTGACACATGCTCCACCACTCCAGGTAGTAGCTAGCGTTCTGGTTGAGACCATCCCATTAACTAGCCGACTTGGTGGCACCTGAGACAACCCTAAGACTGGTTACGTAGACTGTGATCACATGAAGGGATGGGGTAGTGTGGTCTTGCAATACATTTGCTGGAGGGGGTGTGTACAGGGAGGAGCTCTTGTGACTTCATTCTACGTTAACATGTCGAGCAAAATGTATGTGCGGGACAGCGATGACGACTATGCTCTGGTCGAGGTGTACGATGCCGTTGTGACTGGAGTGTCTGCTTGTCAGGCATCAGCTCCACCACTACCGTCACCATCACTGCTGATTCTCATGCAGCAACAGGATGCTGATGTCTCCAGCGAGGTGGAATCCATTGGGGTTTTTAGGCCAGGGAAATGACCTGCCAACTCCTTCGGGCCTGCTCCGAAGAGACTTCACATAGGTTCGCCTTCCGTGCGATCTATGTTGGCAGTGGCACCTATGGTGCCTGTGGTGGAGGAGCAGGACGACATTGATGATGAGGACATTGGTGCCTTCTCCGACAGTGAAGAAGAGGAGGAAGAGGGTGGCGATGTGGGGGAGGAGGTAAGGCGAGAGATTGCTGTGCTGCGGGCCCAGGTTCGGGGTCAGCAGGAGATAATCCTTGACCTGTTGCACCAACTGCAGGCACTGCACACCGTGGCGAAGATCCGCCACACTGCCACTGCTCGCTTCCAGGAGGAAGTTCTTGTCTACCTCAGGACATTGGTAGGGCGAGGACCTGCCGAGCCACCTCTAGAAATATAGTGTTTTTTAATATATATTGTATATATTTATTTCATTTTTAATAAATAAGTTCTTAATGTGTACTCCTGTGTGTTTGTGAGACGTTATTTCAAATGCCTGTCATAACTTTTCTTAAAGAGCATCAGATGCAACAGTACATGTACAAACAATCAATATTTACATAGCATACTATTACAAAAGGGTTAAAAAAACTGAATGATGGTGGCGACATAGCTCTGTCTTTGACTCTCGCAATTTGTAGTATCTCAGTGCTTGCCTACCACCCCAGGGGTGGGCAGGGGTAAACGACTCTACAGAGCAAGGGGAGGGGAGGGGAGCCAGAGTGGAGGGACTGGTCTGGGGACCACCACTGTAGCAGAGAGAGGTTTATGCTGTGTACCAGATAGAGCGTGAAAATCACATAGGGGTGGAGACCGGATGGAGTGACAGAGCATGAGTATAGTATACCATTGTAGGGGGTGTTCATCTGGGGAGCCATGGAATGAAAGCATGAGTAATGGTTGGCCATGGTCGATTCATCAGACCATAGCAGGGAGATTGTAATGGGGGCCAGATGGAATGACAGAGCAAGAGAATCATGCAGGGGATTGGAATGGGGACCAGATGGAATGACAGAGCAAGAGAAGAGGGCTAGATGGAATGGCAGACCATGAGTAGAAAATTCATGGCTGGACATGGTCGATTCATCAGACCAGAGCATGGGGGATTGGGTCGGGGACCCAAGGAATGACAGATTAGAAAGTTCTAGAAATATTAGTGGAGTCATCAAAGGCAAGTGATGCGATCCAAGATGGCGACCGGAAGTAGATGACGACCGGAAGTGACGCGATCCAAGATGGCGACTGCAAAGGTCAAGGTCACGGTCATCCAATATGGCGGACGGTTGACATAATCCAAGATGGCGGATGGTTGACATAATCCAAGATGGCGGCCAGGTGACGTCATCCAAGATGGCCGATGCATGTCCCCCTGCCCCCCTCCCCATCTTTAGAAATGTGATTTCTAATTATGGTGTGTATCAAAACCTACAAGATTGGTACTATCGTTATTCATTACATATTTTTAGCAAAACTATATCGCATTACTGGCACATACTAGGTAAATTATAAATGTTATTAATTAAAAATAATCTGGATGTTGAAAAATATCACAGAATATTTATATAGAATAATAAAAATAAATGAAAAACTGAAATCGAAAATTTGATATAAAAAACCGATGTTATCGACATATCGATATACCGAAATGTTTACGTTATCGATATACCTAAAAGTAAGTGTTATCGGTATACCGAAAAGTTACAGTGTTATCGATATATCGACAGTAACGATGTTATACATATGTCGAAATTTACGATATTACCGATGTATCGAAAAGTTACTTTACTATCGCTATACCTAAAAGTTACTATATTATCGATATACCGAAAAGAAAGTGTTATCGATAATACGAAATGTTACGATATTATAGAATTTAATATTGCATTGTACCTAGTAATTCAATTGTTGCAGGAAAGTTTTGTAGCATTTGGAGTAAAGTTGTTTAATTATTACAGGGGATGCGAGTGGGTAGGGTCGGACAACGATTTGTGAAATATAGTCCTAATTATCTTTAACTTCTCGCGATAAATATTGAAGCTATGGTTATAGCATTAACTGATGAATGCTGCCTATCAGTGTTTGAGTTAAGTAAACTATCATTAACTGTTAGCTTCTTAAAGTGCATATTCTAATGCTTTGCAGCACTTGCTGAGTATGTCTCTAATAAATTACAGTTCTTTTCTCACTAGCACTAATTTCATGAATTCAGAAAAATAGTCTTTGATCGTGTGGGAGTGCGTGTGGCAATATCGCATAACGTTATCTTATTCTGCTGTTTCTTTTGCTCATATGTTGCTGTAATAGTCAACAGCTCTTGGTCTGAAATGGGAAATTGATAAATTCTTGGAACTGGGTATTTGTAAATTACGTTATGTATTTCCTTCCAGTAAATCCGTGTATGACTTCACAATGTAGGTACTAATAATACATATAACTATAACAATTCGAATGCGCTTTGAGATATGTGTATTCATCTTCTTCTTCGTCTGAAAAAATTATGAAAGATATTAAGAGAACTAGTGTGGGAAGCATTGTTTTCCTGCTTCCGATGTTGAAGTATATCGGATGTATGTATGAGAAGATTGGTGAGATGACAGTCAGTGTAGCTCCTACGATGGTTACATGACGTAAGCCGAAGAAAATAGAGCTATAAGTAATGGCCGTGTTTCTAAATGTAACTAGTCACGTGGCATACAATGCCTTTGTCTAACAGATCAAAATGTTGAATTTTTTTCAACACAAGCACTGTACTTGCAGGTCTGTTTTAGGTGGCAGGTATTCGCATAGTTTATAAACATTTTCCCTTTTAAAACAGGGTTCTGTATATCTGCGGTGTTTGGGGGCAGAACTTTTAAAAATCGTATATGTACTTACAGACTTGTATGCGAGCCACCAATTTACTGTTACTTTTGAGACATACCAATCCACCTTCGGTTTATGTACTGGTTTTAAAAAAATTACTCAAGGGGGAATTTTTCAACTCTCATGACATTTTAAAACTTCCGTTTCTGTTTTCTCTTGGCCACTTAATGAAGTTATTTTTTAATCTAGTGTTCTAATAAAGGATGAAGTAAAACCACTTGGGTTGGTAGGATAGTGTTTAATTATTGCTGGTATAAATAACGAGTGTGAATTGTAACACTTGTTTTATAGTTGAAAATTATAAAATCAAAATATTCGTCCTAGATGCGTATTGAAATGTAATTTACAATGTGTTACCTTACAATGTTATTAAAGGTCTCTGTTTATTAACCTTTTTTCTAATAGTGGTTGAGATAATCTCGTTTTATAATGATGATCCCGCGTAGAAGAGGATATATTTTGGGCACCCAAAACACAGTTTAATAGGTTTAATTAACTATTCGCAACTGTACGCATCTACAGTAAGTACTACTTTAGCCATGACATACCGATATGTGTTTTCTGTCATCACTAGAAAGTACTTCCTTCCTGATAGGATAGTGTGTAAGGAGGCATTTTTGCTTCACTCGATAATATTGTAAAACTAGAAAAGTATCGATTAAATTGAGATGTCACTGTAAGGGCTATTGAGAGCATTTACTGAGCTGAGTCGTCCGATTTTATCTAACGCTCATTACATTTATTCAAATGTAGATCAGGTACACATTATTTATTTTTTCTGCTTTTGTAATACTCCTTCATATAAACTCCTACCAAAATTTCGTGACGTACCAAATTATCAGTTTCACGTAAATGGGATAATTCTCAGAGTGAGTTTTGATTTTGTGGTACATAGTTCCATTCGCAATTATTCCATACCTTCAAGCTATTATACACGATGTTACAGAATCATTATCGGGGTATGATAGTGAATGTATGGTTTCTTGTATGAAACGGTCGATATCACGTTCTCTCTGAGTGTTTATAAACGAAAAATAAAAATATCCAGGTCGAAATCAATTGCTAACTCTCAATTTTGAAGTTTTGATGGTTGAGACGCGTAACGTATTTATAGCTACAGCAGATTAAGAAATGCATGTCATGTCTCTGCACATCAGCAATTAATATTACACAAAATACAAAGCACAAGATTATAATAAATCGCTCTATTAGGAAAATTGAAGACTAATACAGAAGAAATTCAACATAAAATTGCTAGACAGCAAGTAAATAAACATCTAAATTCAAATATTAATGTTACTACATAATGCCTTGCATCCAATTTTTACAGACAGGTATTTCAACTGGTATAATAGCTAATATAATCGTTACCAATATTGATTATTAATTTTTAGAAGTAGTGGGTAAAAATGAGCCAAAAACTGAAAATGGAGTGAAATGCATTACATCAGGTTCCACTCATTAACAAGGCACTAGCAGACATACGGCAATTGCGGAAGTAAAACAAATACACACAGTAAATCGGAATCAAACCATGAGCAAAGAAACACTAAATACAACAATATCGCTTTGTCCCCAATACTTAGGCACGGACTAACAAAAAAACACTGCAATAAGATATATATATATATGTATACACATTTATAACGAGAGGTAGAGAGAGAGAGAGAAAGTTCAAAAATGCAATGCCCAAAGTAATAAGGAAGTTAAAAGGGGATTAATTTTTACAGTACCTTAATTTTATTATCAATGTTACAAAAAATATTCAAAATGTGCAGCATTAACCTCAGTGCAGAGCCGGTATCGACGTAGCAAGAAGTCCTGAGTTCGCTGGAAGATGCGTGGTGTATGTTGAATGTGTGTGGTCGCTCCAAGAACCCTTACAACTAATTTCTCCTCTAAGTTAACAGGGCTAGAATACACTTCAGTTTTCATGTAGCCCCAGCTAATTTTGAACATTTATTGTAACAATGATAAAAAATTATAGTGCTGTAAATAATTACCAATGGTGTCTTCTCAGTCACGTACGATACCCCTGAATACCCATTACTCAATAAACTATTTGTTTCCGACGCATAGCGATTTGGCGAAATATATTTGTATTTATCTCATTCATCTTCCCTATTACTTTTGGTCCTGAATTTTAGAACATTCTGTTTATATATATCTATATCTATCTACTATATATCTATATCTATCTACTATATATGTGTATGTGTGTGTGTTACAAGGGTAAACAAAGGAATTCCTTGTCCCTTTACCGACAGTTCCTGCACTGTAAATTATTTTGTAAAATGTGATGAGGCACTTCTTCGTAGTTGTACAAACGTTTGTAAATGTTGAAAATATTCCTTGTAAAATTATTAGTTTATAATGTTTAAAGGATTTAGTTTGCTGCAAAAAAAACTTAGGATAACACGTGTAGCCTACAAAAATCGTAAGTTCGCAAGAAATTACTTATGCAAATATCACAACCTATGAAAAGTATTTTCTGGAATAAAGTGAATATCTATATTAATTGTGTTCTTTAAATGGAAGAATTATTACTGAACTTTACATAGAATGCATACAAATAAATAATGTCCGATCAGTATGTAAGTCACAGTGGTCTAGGGGTAAGATGTGTATATTCTAAGCGTTGGGAGAGTGATTCGAAACTTAGCACCCCTGAGAATTTTTTTAATTTTTTAAAATAATATCTTGTTTACGTTCTATATTCAAAAGTTATTTGATAAATAAGTTCAGTGTTATTTATGAAGTACAATGAATATTTAAATTTATATTTTTTCCTTATTGAAGGTACAGCTACAAGACTAGTCCTTGTAATTTTACAAACATATACTTTGTATTTAATTACAAGGATAACCATTGTAGTTTCACAAGGAATTTCTTTGGCAACTGGGTTTCCAAGACTTTTCTTTGTAAAAGTATAAAAATTGTTTTACACTGTGCACAAACACCAGCATTCGTAGACCAGACGACCAGTAGTTGATACACCCGGTATACATGTATGTATGTATGTGTGTATGTATGTATGTATGTATATATGTATGTATAGTATGTATATATATATGAATATAATAAATTATTCAAACTAGCTGCCGAAATCCAGAAAAATACATATACCAAGCCACAGTCATTCTTGCTCATGGACTGTGAACAGACAACAGGAACGCCCCTACCTAAGTTTATCTGGTAAATGTGTTACAACGAGAATATAGATCCACCTTATACTATATAGTATGGGGTGCCTCCAATCTAGGAACAGCCTATGCTCAGTCCAATCCAACCAAACAAATTCGGTGTATATAACCCAGCTCCCAGGAGCTCAGCTGCTCACTGGAATAGTCTGCCCAAATATCTTAGGCTTACCAACTGACGTGTCATCACACTGTTGTGTACCATCATTAAATATATGCGTAACGACTGGTTTATTAATGTCTTCTTTACGGAAAATATTGCAATGAGAATTCTCTACGTTACAAACTCCGTCAGCGAAACTTTAGCCCAAGTATCCTGGTCCAGACGAAGACAGCAATTACATAATCCATTTCGGGTAGCAGTAAAGTCATCCGAATCGTAAAGTCAAGGCGTCTTCATGATACAACAAACACCACGACCAACGAAGGAACCGAAGCACCGACTTTTTGCGTTTTCGAAACACAGGACACTCAACAGTAACTGCTGACTCCCTGGTAGATAGGCAACCGGTGGAACACTCCACAGCGGCAGGCATATATCAGCAAACTAAACAACTCCGCGAGCACCGGACTATGCCTAGGGCTGGGAAATGCCTCAACCGCTTTCCAGACGCCTCTGACATGTGAAAATTAAATAAATACATTCACAACATCTTCGGTACAATAAACATTAAAATCAACACAGTGAATTAAAATCCATTAAGTACAAAAATAACTATTATAGATAATACAATAGGACTCTTCCTCATGCTAAATAGAAGACCTGTAACTGACTAGATCACAATAATTAGTGCACAAATATAACCTATATATATCACGAACATATTTCATTAGGAAGGAACTTAAACCTGTACAAACGCCTTAGTGTTACTCCCGTGCGTCTTAAACACTACACCGCACCGTCCGCCTTCTGAACATGTAGAATGATATGAGATAAACATTTCACAATTTGTACGGGCCAAAAAATGTGAAAGTGCATTTGGCTGTCAACTTATCAGCCACCTTACTCTGTATTAGCATGTGTGTAGAACCAAAATACAATGACACTGAATTTCTCCTAATGACATACTTTCAGAAACAGATGAGTCAGAAGCACGATTTCATGTCACAGGTTCTGCAAGTCGCGGTGTGTGGCTCCACAGTTGGGAATGGTGGCTACATTGAAGGTATTTGTAGCTAAAACACAATTCCAATACGGACTCAATCTTGACATCCTTTAATATTTGTCATTAGATTAGGCACTGATGTATATAATGTCGTTCTCGCTCCGACGTCAATTTTTTTCAGTTAATTTATAAACTGATCTTTGAAAGAACTGTGCAATGGGAGTGCATGACTGGATTCAGTTTCTTGGACATACTCCATTGCAAATTGAATGTTTGTCAAAGAAAACTAAACAAATAAAAGAAAACCATAATATAAACAGAGTATGCTTTAGTCAGCACGATACATACACAACAAGAAATTCCAAAATGGAATCGAGTCAAATAGAAACAAGGAACAAAAAGATAATAAATGAAAATAATAACAAATAAAATAAAAATCAAGTAATATGCGACACAAAGATGAGATGAAACAAAAAACACAGCAAATATCAGACACGAACAGTAAAATAACAAAAAGACACAACAAATATACAAGACAAAATGCAACAGACAACAGACATATACAGAAAAGACAAACGACACAACGAGGAGACGAAACAAAACACAGTAGTTTTCCAGACAGACAGTGTTACGGCGTTTCTGGAACTGGAATCTGTTCCCATCATCAGGTAGACACACAGGATTCAGGAGAACGAGTGCGACTGATGAGGAGACTGGAAAAACCAAGGGTCAATCTATGCTGCGCGACCAATCAGGAGACAGCTCGTCTCCCTTTGGCTGAGCAGGATAAGTGGGCTTACCCTATATAAACCCTTGGTTTTTCCAGTCTCCTCATCAACCGCATAAATGTAGTGGTGAATTTCACGCAACAACTCTGCGACTTAATTAATAATGGCCTCCACCAATAATCCCCCGCAGGTCCTACATTACTTGCGCACTCCATTCCAGAGACTACTGTTCTGGAATGCAAGAGGACTACTTGGGAAGGAAGCCGAATTTTCAGACTCCCTTACAAGGCATGAAGTACAGCTGGCAGCAGTAAATGAAACACACCTGCTCCAAACTGACAAACTACGAATCCCCGGATATGTAGTCCACCGTAAAGACCACGATGGTCGCTATGGTGGAGTAGCTATTATTATTAAAAATTATATAGCACATTCCACAGCCCCAGTCCCACAGCTGTCGCACACCGAAGCTGTAGTTATTAAGCTGTCAGTATGTGGCAAGCCCCTGACTATAGTATCAGTGTACTGTCGCACTTGTCAGCTAACTAAACAGGACCTATCCAGCTTATTAGGACCACTGCAGTCTGCCCTAATACTGGGTGACCTAAATGCCAAACATCCCTCCTGGAATTCCAGAGTTGCCACGACTAATGGCAGTAGGTTTTACACCCATCAGCTCCGCCATGACTATGTGGTGTGTGCGCCAGACAATCCCACCTGGTAACCTGATTGTGTAGGCAACAGGCAGCCAGATGTACTAGATATTACCATATACAAAACATAAGTTTCGTGTATCAACTGGAAGTGCTGCACGAGCTTACGTCCGACGACTTGCCAGTCCTCTTGCTAATAGAAAATGCCAGAGCAACCGCAAATCAAATGCGCACTACTCTCCAGTATTCTAAAGCAAACTGGCCCGCCTTGCAGAACTATATGGAGTGGGAATTGAACACTCCAGAGAATATAGATTCCCCTGAGCTGGTCGACGAGTATGTCTCTACACTTACCAGCACAATAAAGACGGCAATAGAAAGGTTTATTCCCAAGAAGGCATATACTGCTAAGCCACGAACATTGCCACAACATATTCGTGACTTAATTACAGCCCGCAACAATGCCCTCCGTCACTGGCAGCGGACTGGGTCCCAATACCATAAGGACTGCTTCAGAAGGCTACAGGAGCAAATAAAGAATGAAATATTCAATCATAGGTGTGCCGAGTGGCAAGACAAAGTTTCTACCCTCAGTACGGAGGACAACAGCCTGTGGCGAATGACACGGGGCTTGTTGGATAAACCCCTCCACATGCCCCCTCTAAAGGGCCAAGAGGAAGAGACCTACGCACCCCAAGAAAAGGCAACACTGCTAGCAGACACACTAGCAGCTGCATTCCAGCCTAACCAAGATCCTTCAGACCCAGATCACACCAGGAACATTGAGGAACGAGTGGCTGCTCTCATGGCGGAGGTTCCCAGAGCAATGCCAGTGTTGACTAATGGTACTGAAATTAAGCGCATAGTCCGCAGATTGACACCGCGCAAAGCGCCTGGGTATGACGGAATCCAGGCAGTTGTCCTAAAGAAATTGCCCCAGTCAACCCTAGACACTATTGCTGAGTGCATTAATGGCATAATGCGCACACATCACTTCCCTGACCAATGGAAGCGCGTACATGTCATCCTCTTTCCCAAACCAGGGAAAGATGCCACACTCCCTCAAAATTACCGGCCAATAAGCCTTCTAAGTGCCTTGTCAAACACTTGCCGAGCGCATCCTGCTCAGCCACATACAGATGCATCTAGGACAAAATAGCACGTTGCCAAATGAACAATTTGGCTTCAGACGCAGTCACTCTACGACACAACAGCTCGTTCGTATCGTAGAGCATATAACACATGGCTTCAATCAACATAGATACACTGTCGCTGTATTTCTCGACATAGAGAAAGCATTCGACAGAGTATGGCATACTGGCCTGGTGTACAAAATGCACAGAGCGGGCATCCCAGACTGCTATATTAAACTAGTACATAGCTACTTAAGTGACCGCAGCTTTGTAGTCACGTTGCCTGGAGCTAGGTCAGAACCCTACCCTATTAGAGCAGGAGTGCCGCAGGGCTCTATAGTCGGTCCTGTACTATTTAACATATACATAGCCGACATACCCAC